>CM066330.1:3636874-3751874 GCA_033807585.1 Hydrophis major | reverse complement strand
ATCAAGATCACATGAAGTGTTAATACCGCTTTATAAGGCCTTGGGAAGGCCATACTTGGAATACTCATCCAGTTTTGGTCACCATGATGTACAAAAAGATATTGAGATTCTAGAAAGAATGCAGAGAAGAATAACAAAGATGACTAGGGGGTTGGAGGGAAAAACATATGGAGAATAGTTGCTGGAACTGGGTACGTCTAGTCTAATGAAAAGAAGGACTAGGGGAGATATAATAGCAGTCTTCCAAAATCTCAGGGGCTCCCCCAAAGAAGAGGGAGTCAAGCTATTCTCCAAAGCACCTGAAAGCAAGACAAGAAGCAATGGATGGAAACCAATCAAGGAGAGAAGCAACCTAGAACTAAGGAGAAATTTCCTGATGGTTGGAACAATTAATGGCAATTTATTCTGTTATGGTTATGTAATGTATATTGGAGGTGGTGACCTTTTGAGAGCCTCTATGCAATGAAATTTCATTTTAATCTATGCTAATTCGTATACATTCAAAGTGACAATAACGTTATTCTATTCCTATTCCTATTCCTATTCTATTCTATTCTATTCTATTTTCCATTCCATATTCCATATTCCATATTCCATATTCCATATTCTATTCTATTCTATTCTATTCTATTCTATTCTATTCTATTCTATTCTATTCTATTCTATTTTCCATTCCATTCCATATTCCATATTCCATATTCTATTCTATTCTATTCTATTTTCCATTCCCCATTCCCCATATTCCATTCAATTTGATTTGATTTGATTCGATTCCACTCCACTCCACTCCACTCCACTCCACTCCACTCCACTCCACTCCATCTATTCTATTCTATTCTATTTTCCATTCCTTATTCCGTATTCCATATTCCATATTCCATATTCCATATTCCATATTCCATATTCTATTCTATTCTATTCTATTCTATTCTATTCTATTCTATTCTATTCTATTCTATTCTATTCCTTTGAGAGTTGGACCATAATGAAGACTGAGCGCCCAAGAACTGATGCTTCTGAATGTTGGTGTTGGAGAAGACTCTTTAGGGTCCCTTGGACTTAGGGATATCAAATCAGTTGATCCTGAAGGGAATCAACCCAGATTTTCCTCTGGAAGGACAGATCCTGAAGCTGAAGCTCAGATACTTTGGCCACCTAATAGGAAGGTGGCCCTTATGTTGGGAGATTATGGAGTAGACCCTTATGTTAAGATGGAAGGCAGATGGCAGAGGATGAGATGGTTATGGTGTCATTGATGTAATGAACATGAATTTGGGCAAACTCTGGCAGACACTGAGCACAGGAGGGCCTGGCATGCTGTGGTCCATCAAGTTGTGAAGAGTTGGACACAACCTGGTGATATAACAACAACCCTGTCAATCTCTTGACACTGCCCTCTAGTTCAATATAGATCAGGAGTCTTTAAACTGCAACTTTAAGACTTGTGGACTTCAGCTCCCAGAATTCCTCAGCCAGCCATGCTGACTGAGGAATTCTGGGAGTTGTAGTCTACAGGTCTTAAAGTTGCTAGGTTTGGAGACTCCTGGTCTAGATCTATAAAGTTTCAGTGGTTTTTTTTTTTTTTTTGGTGGTATCTGTTTCCTGACCTGGATAGCTTCTTGAACTTCACAGCTACATTAAGGAGCTGGTATTTCAGTCAAAACAAGGCACCAACATGCTGAGGTTATCTCCACAAAACCCCACAGTGGCCAGAGGGAGTGACTTATACAACCCGTGAAATTGCTTCATTGGGGAATGTGACGGGAACCACATATTGGGGGGCAAGAATATGATGATCTGGATGGTGATTGACTTATTCTCCAAGGAGGCACACTTTATACCCTGCAATGGACTACCCTCAGCCCAGCAGTTAGTCAAATTGTTCCTAAAACATGTTTACCACCTGCATGGAGTACCATGAAGAATCATCTTAGACAGAGGGGTCCAGTTCAGAGGTGGTATTCAGCAGGTTCTGATCAGTTCTAGAGAACCAGTAGTGGAAATTTTGAGTAGTTCGGAGAACCGGCAAATGCCACCTCTGACTGGCCCTGCCCCCATCTATTCTCCACCTCCCATTGAGTCCCAGCTGATCGGCTGGGTTTTCTTTTGTTGCCCTGCACAGGAGAATGGAGCTGGAAAGCAGGTTAGTGGGGTGGGGAGGGAATGGGGATTTTGCAGTAAGCTTCCCCTGCCATGCCCACTAAGCCACACCCACGGAACCGATAGTAATTTTTTTTGAATCCTACCACTGGTCCAGTTCACGGCTATGTTGTGGAGGGAGTTCCTCTGGTCTATTGGGTCATCCCAGGTCATCCTTAGCTCAGCTTTTCATCCAGCTACCAGTGGGGGGGCAGAACGTTTGAACACCATAGTAGAGCAATATCTGAGGTGTTACATGACCTATCAGAGGTCCAATTGGGCAGACCTCTTGCCTTTCACTGAGAATATTGTCTCTTCCTTCTCCTTTCCATATCAAGAGTCAACATTAAGTTTCTTTCTCATGCTATTCTGTGTTCCTTAGCTTAGTTCATGTTTTGCTAATGGCTTTTTAATTTCTTCTACAAGGTCAGCTCTGTCATTTTTTGCAGCTCCCTAAGGTGCTTCTGTGTTAGACACACATTACATGATCAAAGCGTTGGGGAGAATTCACACTCTGGAATAATTGAGGCAATTCCCAAGACATCAAAGGCCTTATTAGAGCTCTTTCCCACCTCCAAAAAAATTATTTTTTCATTGAAAAGTTTAACAATACTAAAAGATAATACGAACTGAAATCAGAAAGTGAAAAGAGGAAGAAAAGAAATACAAAGTGCAAAATGAAAACAAAAGAGATAGAGAAAAAAAATATTTGAAGAAAGGATTCTTGATCATCCTTGTAAAATTTAATATTTAATTTAATATTTTCCCATTGAAGGAGAAAAAGTGGCAAAACCTGGGGCAGAATTCAAAGAGGAACTAGCCTAGAATCCTTATGTAGCCATAAACCAGAGGTCCTCTCTGTCCATAATGTGGACAACTCTTTTGAAGACAACTAACTCACATTTTGGACAGAGGGGACCACTGGTCTGAAAGAGGGGTCAAAGAGACCATCTATGTCAAAACTGAACAGCCTTCTCTTAACAGAGGGGAAGGGACATGACATCATCTATCTCCAATCAACAACACAGTCCTTTCAACAATTCCAAGAAGGCACATCCATCTGCACCACTCAGGTGACTCTGATGAAACCTCCAAGTGGCCTCAACGGCTCTCTAAAAAGAATACAAATGGCCAGCTGTCTGCAAGGAATATAAATCCTTTTATTCCCCACCAGTGGTGGGACTCAAATTTTTTTTACTACTGGTTCTGTGGGCGGGGCTTGGTGGGTGTGGCTAGCTGTTTTTTCAGTATACCTTCCCCATTTTTTGGGCCTTCTGGGCCTCAGGCAAGCCTCCTGGGGGGTAGTTTTGCTCCTAGAAGGCTTCCCTGGAACCCAGGAAGGAAAAAAATGGAGCCTGGAGGGGGCATGCAGCACCACCTCATGCTTCATTTTGCATGGCTGCCAACTCTCACGCAATCAGCGTGAGACTCACGCAATTCAACCAATTTTGACTGTCTCACTCTGATAAACGAAATCTCACGCTAAACCCCCAAAATGGAATGTACAAAAATAAATATATCTCTACATTCTCTGATATTCCGAATATCGATATGCCCAAGCCCAAAGTTTCGAGAAGTGAAGCCTCCGATCCTGGGCGGCTTCAGAGGGCGAACAGAGCATGTGCGAGAGGATGTTGCCCGCATTGATTTCTGTACTGGGGGGAGGAGAGAATTCCACGCTGCAGGAAGCGGTTGCTCCTTTCCGCTCTAGGATGTCACAACTCTCTGGGCTTAACCCTTGCGCTGCACTCTGCTCTGGCAGGCGGAGATGAGAGAGACGAACTCTCTATCCCCCATGAAGTACGACTACAGGGCATCCCTGGGCCTTTCTCGAGAGCTGAGCTCCCATCATCCCCTCCCCGCACCCGTCTGGTCTCAAGGCCGCTGGGATTGGGGCGCAAAGGCGCGTCCCTCTCTGGCCTCCCTCTCGCAAGGGGAGCTGCCGTGGCTGGCCTCTTGCGCGCCTCGGCTTCTCTCGCTCCCCAGCCTGATGGGAAGTCCCTGGAGAGGGAGGGGGAAGAGGGGGGAGGGCTCCTTCCCGGGTACATTGTGTCCCTCCCCCCGCCCTTTGCACCTAGATATGCGCCCCCCCAGCCTCCCCTGGGTCCAAGAGGCTGCAAGAGGGTCTGGCAGGGAGGAGCCTCTCCAGGAAGGGGGTCCCGCCAGAGGGCAGGCTGGAGCGGGGCAGGGGGGGCTCGCAAGGAGGGGGGGTTCGTGTCCCCTCCGAGCCCCAATCGCAGCCGGTGCAGGAGTTTCTCTCTTTTTAGGCTTCTTTCCACACTTGATGCCAGGAACGTTTGGATGCTCTTTGGGAGGCCCTGGGAAGGAATCTCGCCTTGAGGGGTCTCCCCACAAATGCCAAGCAAAGGGGGGGGAGTGGCCACTGTCCTCTCCTCTCCTCCCCCAGACAATCCAGGACTTCCCTGCAGGGGAGCAGCTGATGGCAGCATTGCTGGGGGTCCCATGCACAGACTGGGAGGGGGGCGTTTGGGGAGTGAAGGACACCAGCCTCCCCTCCCCCATTCTGTGTGTGTGTGTGTGTCCATCTGCCTGCCTGGCCCTTTCCGACCCTTCAGCTGGACTGTGAGGCTGGTGGGTCCAAGACTCAGCCTGGATCCCCCTCCCCTCCGCAGGTGGGAGGCCCAGAGGGTGGGAGAGGGCTGGGAAGGGCCGTTTCTGCCCAGCTCCAAGGCCGGGAACCCTGGCAAGGCCCCCTCCACCCCCGGGGCCATGTGAGGGAGGCTTCTGTGGCCCTGAAGAGGCAGCCTGGAGGGGCCGGATCCCAGGCACTTGGGACGCCCCTCTCAGCCAGGGACCCTGGAGGAGGAGGAGAGCCGGAGCAGCCCAAAGGGACGGAGCAGATGGGCAGAGGCCCAAGAATGTGGACCCTTTCCGGCCAAGATGGTCAGTGAACTGCATTACTAATATCTTACAAATCCGGTTCAAGTACATTGGTGCTGCTTGCATGTATGTATGTATGTATATGTCCAAATCATGACTAAAGTATGCATCAGATTGCACCATTTAAAATGTAAAATTGTTAAAGCTCCCTACCGTGGAAGGGGGGACACCCCCCCTTCCACACCATCCCCCCCTCGGTCGCTTCGCTCCCTCGCAGTGTCTCACTCCGAACTATCACTCAAGGTTGGCAGCCCTGCATTTGGGGGCCTTTTGTGCCGCAGGGATGCCTCCTGGGGGGGCATTTTTGCTCCCAGGAAGCTTCCCTGGGGTCCAGGAAGGCACAAAATGGAGTACAGGGGGGTCTGCACTAACCCGCCCTCCATTTTTTTTGCCTTCCTGGGTCTCAGAGAAGCCTCCTGGGTGAAGCAGTAAGAAACTGAGGGGAATCCTGGCACAGCTGATTGTAGGAACAGCTGATTGTCAGGAGGGGAAAAAAACCCAAATACCTTAACGAGTGACTGGGCAGGGCGAGTGTCAGGCAGGTGGGGCAAGCGAGCAACCAGTGACCGGGTCAGGGGCATGGCCAGCCAGAAGTTACTATCAGTTTGGCAACCCATGCCAAATCCTTGCTACCAGTTCACCTGAACCGGTGAGAACCAGCTGAATATCATCACTGTTCGCCACCCTCCAGCCAGAACTGTAGAAGTTTCTTGGATGAGAAGCGAAATGTCTTCAAAGAAAAACCAGAAAGTCCAGTTGCCTCTTGAAAAAACACCTTTGGAACAACCCTGACCTGGATGATGGAGAATCTCCATAGACAATAGAATTCACTCCTCCCATTTTGTTTTCCACAGAATGCTGGATTCAGGTTTGGGAACTTTCATGGGTTAGCTAATTTGTGAGCTAATTTGTAAGTGTTGACTTTGCTTGGTTTGTTATTTCCCTGATGATCAGTTTCTTATGCTTTTGTTAAAAAAAAACAAAAACAACCTTTCAAATAATATGTTCTCAGATGTATATTTTTCGGCTTTGATACAGAAATACGATATAATTCACAGATTAATTTTCAAAGCTAAATCATTACACAAATTATGCTGAAAAATAATTACTACTTGATTCAGTTGAATATAATGTTTATGTTGTTTCTCTGGTGAGTTTCTCTTGTATAAACCAAGAGAACATATGGGAATTGTAAACAAGTACAATTCTCTGATCAGGGAAAAAGGGGAAGACTGTGAAGACAGGATTAAACAGTTTTGGATAATAAAAATTCTCCAGGACCTTGTAGGTACTATGAACATTTTGTCCCTAGAGTAAAGAAATGATGTCTTTAATGGCATTCTTTGAGTGTGAGTATAATCTACATGACTTTAGTTTCAAGTACAGTCTGGTTATTATATTGTACCAATGGAAGAGAATGTTTGTAGTTTAATGTTGAACTGTGGAGTTCTTGGTGCTCTCTGAGTTTGTTTTCTTATAGGCATTTCATGACCCAACTAGATAACATCATCAGCATTGGAAGGGAGTGAGTTTGACAGAAGGAGGAGGAGGAGAATTGTAGAGTCCTTGGTATTCTCTGAGTTTGGTTGTTTTCTTGCAGACATTTCATGACCCAACTAGGTAACACAATCAGTATTAGAAGAGAACGGGGTTTACTTTCCTTTTATATACTAATGGCTTACCCGTCAGTGTTGGTGAGAGTGTTCTTGGTGACTCCTTGAATCTGGCTGTTTACTATTATCTTGTTTGTCTAAATTGTCTAAATTGTTAATTCTTCGATTGTACTATGTTGTTTCCATCTTGATTATTGGTTTAATGTTAGAAAATTCCTGGAAGCATGGTACTCATACAAATTGGCCATCAACAGGCACATAAAGATAAACATGCGCATACCATTCAAAGGAGACAATCAAAAAGTTGAAAAGGAATTAAAAAGATCAAAATACCTCCCCACCAGCAGGTTGGTTCTCTCTTGGATGAGTTTCCATCCATTACTACTTGTCCTGCCTTCAGGTGCTTTTCATTAAACTCTTCTCCCTCTTCTCCCTTGGCAAGATTTTGGAAGACTGCTATCGTGTCTCCCCTAGTCCTTTTTTCATTAAACTAGACACATCCAATTCCAGCAACCGTTGTTTATATGTGTTTTAACCTCCAGCCCTCCAAATAATCTTTGTTGCTTTTCTCTGCACTTTTTCTAGAGTCTCAACATCTTTTTTATATCATGGCAACCATCAATAAACATAGAGAGATTAACCACAATTTACATGCTATTTAAAAGGGACAATTAAAAACCAAAGCTAGATAACAAAACAGAGAAGATAACAAAACAACAACAAACACCCTCTCTAGCACCCTGTTGTGGTTCACTGGCAGCCTGTGCAGATGGCAGTGGAATCAGACAGTGGGGAAGAATGGGGACCAGTCCAGGAGACAAGGAAAGACTTGGATGAGGGTCCTGCATCCAATGCTGAGATGGGACCAGGACCATCTGGGAGTGGTGTGCTGCCTCCGGAGCCTCCGGTCTCTGGCAGCAGTGAGGCAGATGAACAAGGGGAGCCTGTTCCCAGTGTGTATGTGCGCAGAGCTGCCAGAAGGCAAGAGCAGCTAAGACAAATGGGGAGATTCGGGAGTAAGGCTGGGAGATGATTGCCCCTCCCATAAGATATAAAGGAAGTGCAAAGGGACAGGAACCTTTGCAGAAAGCAATGTTGTTCATTCTATTCGGATTAATCCTTGAAGCTCTGTGTAGACTTTGTACTTTGGTTGGTTTTTTACAGTTCATTTGGCACTCTAGTTGTTGGCAGCAATTCAAAGGAAAAAAAGGTGGGTGCTTCTCTTGAGGGACTGTTTGGGACTCATTACCAGCTGGGAATGAACATAATTCCCAGTGTTGAACTAAAACAAGTGTTGTTTTAACTCAGCTTGTGCTTAAATTATGGTCTCGGGAAGCCTTGGTCAGAACACACCCAAAGCAGGGATTCTCACTTGGCAAACAATCAAGGAAGAGACAATATCCTCATTAAGGAAAAACACACCTTCCAACCAAGACTGACAGAGTAAGCTATTATATATTGCACAACCAGCCAACTTCACTCTTTTGTAAACTGATGATATTACCTGGTCTGGTAGTAAAATGTACACAGGAAAAAAGTGAAGACAAGAGAGCCCCAAGAATTCAGTTCCATTCCCTTGAGACTCCTTTCTTCTGAATGAATTGGAATAGTACTATAGGAAGAATCATAAGGCCTTCTCCTTTTATTGCCACCAAAGAAGGCAAAAACCCCACATCCATAGACTTTATTGGAAGAAATATCCATCTGGTTCAGTTCCAAGCCAGGAGAAAGACACTGGAAACATGGAGGCTGATTGGAAGATGGTCTAATGATGAAGCAAAACCACCAAGCACATGGTGCAGCTGACCACATGGAGTTGAGAATGAGGGCTATTTATACCTATTCTTGGGCTTTGAACTTGGGCTTCCTGTTCCTGTGCAAGAACATGTATATTATTGGGTGTTGTCAGACTAAAATCCTAGGAGTTTGTCTGAGCTAAGCTTGGTTGAAGTTTGGCTGATGCAATGTCCTTAGGAGATTGTGGAATGTAGTGAGCCCTGCTCCTAGTGGGTTAATCCTATTATGTCCTGGAGGGTCATGTCTTAATACAGGGATGTTAAACTCAAGGCCCGGGGGCTAGTTCTGGCCTGCAGGGTACTTAGATCTGCCCCCTGGGGCCACTCTGGAAACAGTGAAGGACCAGCCCGCAGTGCTTCTGCCAGAAAAATGGTTTCCTGAGCTCCATTTTTGGCTGCCACACAACCCTCTGCCAATGAAAACGTAGTTTGGGAACCCATTTTTCCTGGCAGAAGCACATAGAATAGAGTAGAGTAGAGTAGAGTAGAGTAGAGTAGAGTAGAGTAGAGTAGAGTAGAGTAGAGTAGAGACCTCCTTTCCTGCAGCTTGCCATCAAATTCATTGGCTCCTATGTCTTTCTCCAGGCTTGGAAACAGATTGGATTTTACTTCCAACATTACAAGCTATTTTTCAAATACAATCAGACTAGGAACTTATGAAAAGCCATATTAAAGCTTCAGTTCTATATACATTTCCCTGAAATGAAAAAAATACATATAGAAAGTCCTCAGAGCTTGCACTTAGGCAGATGTATTTAGGGCCAAACTAAAATTCTCAGCATGGCCAAAGAAAGAGACAAAATAAATTAACTTGATCATTAAACAGTCCCTGTTCAAGCAACACTTTCCAACTTTATTGGTGCATGACATTTTTCCTCTCTTTAACGCAGCTGACATATGGAATAATTTCTAGTCATTAACGAGTAAGTAAAGCTTAATCCATTGAAAATGAGTTTTAAATTGATTGAAGTTTATGAAGAATGCATAATTCATCAGAAGCCTATCACTTGAGGGGTGGGCTTTCTTACCGCCCTCCACTCGGCAAAAATTAATCTAGCCGTTCACGTTTCATCTTTGTTGTTCTTCTACCTTTTAGATGTTGGCTTGATTGCTGTCAATTTGTTTCTTTAATGTAAGCAATTAAATGGATGATAGTTTTCAGTAGCTTTCGGTTATCTCCCAGATTCACAATAGCGCCAGCTGAAACCAATTTTCAGAAACCCGAATTGCAGAAAGTTTTTTTTTTTTGTCTCAGAGAATTTGGCATAGGAGGCTGGGCCGTGAGTTGGTAAGAAACGTCTTCAAGAAATTCCAAAACCTTTTATTCCAACTTTGTTCAAAATGAAAACCTTCTTGTTGATAATAGCTACTTGGCCTTTATAGTACAGGTAGTCCACGACTTATGACCACAAAGGAAGGAGCCCAAAATTTTGGTTGCTAAGTGAGACAGTGCTAGCGCTAAGAATGTTATCTTGCTAGGGTAATGAAATGTCTGGAAGAAAACAAGTAAGCTCAGAGAGCACTAAGGACCTTTCAAATGTGGTTTATTTATGTGTGTTGATTGATGGCTGATTTGTCTGAAAGCCAAGTTTCCAGAAATTCCCTAGCATTTGGGGGTCTTGTGCAGTAATGAATCAACTTCAACAGTTTCAGTACATGCCAGGCCTCAAGGCCTCACGTAGGCTGAAAGCGTGTACCAGGAACAAAGAACATCAATCAGCAATACAACACCATGGCTATTAACTGGACTGCAGGCGTTGATTGGCTACTTTGTACCTACTAAAACTGACCATATAACACTGTGATTTGATGCTACTATGTGTCCACTAATATTTCTACTCATGTAACATAATGATTGGATAGAGTTCACCGCTTGTGATGTATTACTATGTGTTTTTAATAAAAGAGCTTCCCGAGCTCGTGATTGGGGCAGCTCACCCGAGATAGAACCAGCCTAGTGTCTTTCTTGATGCATTCGACCACCCAGTGAGAAGCCTTCCAAATGTGGAGCAAAGCCGCATCTGGTGACCCCGACGTGATTCGTTAAAGAAACGGGTGCGTCTGTCTTTGACTGCTTATCTCACCCGGCCGGAGGAGCCAGTTGCAACTCATGGACGCCATCTCGTGTCACGGATCCCTCCCAAGGAATCTTCCCTTCAGGTGAGTATGGGCGGAAAGTTCTCCAAAGCGCAGATAGCACATTTGCAGGAATTAGGAGAATTAACGAAGAGCTCAATTCTTATACTTAGGAATCAGGGCAAAATGCTCCTGGTTCCAACTAAAAAGGACCTTATCACCCTTTTGACTTACATCTATACACAATGTCCAGCTTATCCGGAGAAAGGGTCCTAGAAAGTCTCCACATGGCAACGTATAATGCTCCCAGGGCTCCACCAAAGATTCTGACCACATGGCGTATAGTCATGGAATGCTTAAAAATCCATGGCTCAGCACTGACCAATGCCCCCTCCCCTAAAGAGGGTCCTCCTCCTTATAAAGCTGAAACCAAGACAAAGGATGCTCTCCCATTAGAAGCTTACTTCCCCACTGCTGAACCCATAAATCCTCCTGACTCAAATCCAGTGGAGAATCAGACACCCATGGGAGCGATCGCACAAGCCATGGCGCAGGGATGCAGGGAGGGCTCTCTTACTCTGGAGGAGCTCTCTCTCTGTCCCGTTGAATATATAGGGGATGGAGCCGGAAATATGGTGCCTAGACTTGAACCTTTACCCATGAAATTAATTAGAGATTTAAAACAAGCCGTGGCCATGTACGGCATCCAGGCACCATATGTCAGAGGCTTCATTAACACCATCAGCACCTCCTTTTTCATGTTACCCCAAGATTGGAAAGATCTTTTCTGTATGATACTGACGGGACTGCAGTATGTTGTTTGGGAGTCAGACTTTCGCACCGAAGCTGAAAAATTTGCCCACGATTGTGGCGCAGCTGCGAGAGCGGATCAGATTTTTGGTATGGGCCGATTTACGGACTTAACAGCTCAGATGGTGCTCCCACCACATATTCTTGCCCTTATCAGTATCATAGCGGTCAAAGCCCTTGACAAGGTTGATGATCCTACCTCTGGCATCATAGGATCTTTTTCAAAAATTACTCAAGGCTCACATCAGCTTTATGCTGAGTTTGTAAAGGAACTTCAGAAAGCCATTCAGAGACAAAACTCGAATAAAGAAGCCCGTAAAGAGCTTCTGTTAAAACTGGCCATTGAAAATGCTAATGAGGATTGCAAGAGGATTCTGCAGTCTCTATCTGCCTTCCCTCTCGGACTATCTAAAGGCTTGCAGAATTGTGGGAACTGTCTCCTACAATATGGAGCATCTGGCCATGGCCTTGCAGCAAGCAAATTCTCAAAACAGGCCAGCCAGAAACTGCTTCAATTGTGGGAAGCCAGGCCATTTCAAAGCACAATGCAGAGCCAGAGACAATACACAAAACAACACCAAGCCTAAGACGATATGCCCAAGGTGCAAGAAAGTGTACCACTGGGCAAACCAGTGTCGCAGCAACATTCCTCAGCCACAGGGAAACTAGAGGAGGGGCAATCAGCCAGCCACGCTCCAAAGGCTGACTCCATATCTTTCCAACTAATTGCCTCCGAAGACATGGAAATTGACATCCCAGGCACTGTTTACTTTCTCCCCACATGCCTGAAAACGATCCCTCCTGCCATGACGCCCCTCATAATTTATCCCATCTGAGACCTCATGGCAAGGGGAATCATTGCTTCCCCGTTTCTGAGAGATTCCGATGACTTTTCCTCAGTGGCCATGGCAGTAATTGGAAATACTTCCACAAAATTTAGCAAGGGAGAATTAGTAGCAACCGCTATTCTGGTACCTGTTAAAACGGCTGATGCATGGGCATTTACTGTCCATCAGACAGTGGAACAAGCCAGGCCTGTGTTACAATTCACAATCTGTAACAAAGTCTTTTTGGGTCTCTTAGATACTGGAGCTGACGTAAGTGTCATCCGAACGGCTGAGTGGCTGGACGATTGGCCTTTGGAAACTGCCCCAGCCATTCAGGGAGTGGGAGGAGTTCAGCACGCCCACCGTAGCAAACACTGGCTACCAGTGAGTTCCTCTGATATTTCTCGCACTACCTACCTCCAATCCTTGGTCCTTCCATTACATACTAACCTGTGGGGCTGTGATCTTATGTCTCAACTTAACGCAAAACTCATTATCGATTAATGGAATCTTTTGCTAGAACTCCACTGTGGCTACAATTAAAAACCACAGAACCTGTTTGGGTAGATCAGTGGCCCCTCACTATAGACAAACTAGAGGCGCTGCAATCACTTGTTCAGGACCAAATTGTCAAAGGGCACATTGAACCATCTGTCAGCCCATATAACACCCCCATTTTTGTCATAAAGAAAAAGTCAGGAAAATGGAGGCTATTGCAGGACTTACGAGCCGTGAACACAATAATAAAACCAATGGGGCCATTACAATATGGTCTTCCAAATCCCAACATCATCCCTGAAAAATTTGATCTAATGGTTATTGATTTAAAAGATTGCTTCTTTTCTATCCCTCTGCATGAACAAGATTGTGCCTTATTCGCTTTTACACTACCTCGCTTAAACAACTCCTCTCCCTCCTCCCGCTTTCAATGGAAAGTCCTACCCCAAGGTATGCTCAATAGCCCCACCATGTGTCAACACCATATCAATAATGTCTTGCTACCCTATCGTTCTGCTTTTCCACAATTTCTGGTGTATCATTGCATGGATGATATCCTGGTTGCTGCTCCTGGGCCACCGGGTACGGTGTTCACTTCATTTTCCTTCCTGAAAGCCGTTCTTGCAAAAGGAGGCTTGCACATAGCACCTGAAAAGGTGCAAGTACTAACTCCATACGCATATCTGGGCTATAAAATGCTTTCTGCTACTGCCTGTCCTTCATTTCCCTCTCTGTCTCTGCCTTCTCAACCCACCCTGGTTCAACTTCAGCAATATCTGGGTACCATTAACTGGGCTCGACCTTTCCTGTCTTTAACCACTGATATTCTTTCTCCATTGTTTGAAGCCCTTACCTGGGGAAAAAAGCCTGCTGACATAATATCCTTGCAGCAACCTCAGCTTCAAGCAATAACTCAAATAGAAGAGAATATCCGAAAAATATGGGTACACAGGGCTGCTGCCAATACTCCTTTGGATATGGTCATTTTAGCCACCCCGAGGTTTATGACCGCGTCAGTAACTCAAAAGGACCAAAAACTCCACATCATAGAGTGGATCCATCTTTCCCATATGTCACGATGCTCCATCACTTCCAAATCAGCTCAATTGGCTCAATTGATCATAAAAGGCAGGAGTCGTGCAAAATTACTTATGGGAATAGATGTCTCCACACTTTTCATCCCTTTTTCACTACAAATATACAAATATGGGAATCTCTATTCCAAAACTCCCAGGAAATTCAGTTTGCCTTAGCTGACTGGCCTGGACTAGTTTCCTGCCACCCCCCCGCTGATCCACGTTTTCAAATCATTTGGACAATACCTATGTCTTTCTCCTCTCCCATCAGCAAAAGGCCTTTGGTCAGCGCCTTGACTATATTTGCTGATGGCAGTAGGGAACGAGGGGCATGCACTTGGCAATGGAATGGGGTGTGGCACACTAAAACCTCCCCTGTGCATACATCACCACAAAGGGCTGAGCTTGCTGAAACCATATTAGTCCTCCAGAATTTTAACGAACCCCTCAACTTAATCCTAGACAGCCTATATGTTACCCAAATAGTCTCTACTATTCACGATTCTTTCCTCTCTCCCGCTATTGATAAAAACCTTCTCTCTCTTTTTGTAACATTGCAACACCTTGTTGCACAGCGTCAGCACTCCCTCTTTGTAGCACACATCCGCAGCCACCAACCCTTCCCAGGAATCCTCCAGGAAGGCAATGATGTGGCTGATCAAGCGGCTGCAGGTATCATGACCTCACACACCTTAACTCCTTGGGAGAGCCATTCATACTTCCATCAAAACACTAAAGCTCTCATGAAACATTTCAACCTTACTATGGCCGAAGCCTCAGCCATTAGACAGTAGTGCCCCACCTGCAGTCAACAAGCCCATTCCATTCCCTTAGGGGTAAATCCCTGCGGGTTGAAAACCTGTGAAATATGGCAGATGGACGTTACTCAGTTTCCTCTGTTTGCCCCCTGGAAGTATCTGCATGTCACAATTGATATTTATTCAGGGTTTATAATGGCAATTCCGCAAAGAGGAGAAGCCTCCAAACATGTCATCAACCATTGCATTCGCATCTTTGCATCGTTGGGACGCCCAAATGAAATAAAAACAGATAATGGTCCTACATACACTAGCACAGCCATGTCAGAATTTTGCACTAAATGGCAAATTACCCACAAATTCAGAATCCCTTAAACAGTCAAGGACAAGCTCTGGTAGAGAGAGCCAACCTAATGCTAAAAACAGCATTAGAATGACATTTGATCAAAGGGAAAAAAGCCCTTGGCCTCCTGGCGATGCAAGACACCCTTAATACACTCTTTATACACTCAACTTCCTCAATCTCTCTGGCACCCCTGCTACAACGGCAGCGGAGCGGCATTTTTCTTCTCCCCTTCCCCTGATTCTCCCAAACCACAGGTATACTACTGCCAACTGCCAGACCCTACTTGAAAGGGTCCTGCTGCTCTCCTCGCCTGGGGTCATGGCTACGCAGCTATCCAGCTTCCAGATTGTGTTCTGTGGGTTCCTGGACGACACGTCAGACCATATCACCCCAAGATAGAAAAATCACCACCTGCAGACATTTCAACATGATTCGTCCCATTGCCTTGCCGACCCTCTTCCTCCTTCTTGCCACACATGCCTCCAAGATCTCCATTCCGTCTCGAGTGACGTACTTCACGCCAGGTACTCCCCTCCTGCTGACCTGCACCGCATCTGGGGACATTTTCCCCCCCTACCTCAGATGGTCGACACTCCCTCAGCCATGGCTCCATATCTCCAGCAATGCTTCTTTCCGGATCAACACCTTTGAACACCCTCCTCGGACTACACTCCTCATACTTCGCCCTACTGCCACCACCTATTATTGCTCCGGTCGATGCCTCTATGATTCCATACACAACATTTATGAATCCTGGACAGTCCTCAGACCCCGTTCACCTCGTCATCATCAAAGACAATTTGCAAATCAACCTGATGTTCAGGCCACCCCCTTTCTACATCGGGTTAAGAGATTGCAGAACCCCACCAGCGCGTCAAATGGCTGCACCCTCTGCCTGACCAAAACCACGCAAGCAGGCTCCATTCAACTAACTCTCATCTACCATACCCAACAACTGCAGAAGTGCCTTCCTATGGGAAAAACTTGCCAAAACAACGGGACCATGTGCCATCTATGTAAGAAGAACTCAAAAACCATTTGCTACGATCCCAAGACGGCTGTACGTCTCAACGTTACCTTATGGGCGGGACTTCCAAGAACCTCTGGCAGATCTGATTCTGAGGGGGAGGAAAAACTTTATTAGCTAAACCACACCACCGTGCTCAAGGATGGTACTAACCAAATTGTTTTAATCTTTGATGTTTGTGTTGCTTGTTCTAAACCAGGGAGACATTCATGCGGGTCAGCTGACTGGAAAACAACATACGCCCACAATCATAAATATTTGTGTCATACGCCCATTAACTGGGCCATTAACTGGGAACCCCAATCAATGGATCCCTTGTGGAGGTTCCGTCAAGTGCTCGGGTTGGTCTTGTGTCTGTGATTATACTGGGGGAGGGTACTCAGGCTGCAATCATCTGTCACATTTCAAACGAATATCAGGGTCTACCACAGACAATAAGGTAGAAATCACCATCTCCAGACAACACCCTGCCTTGAATACTTATGGCATAGGGATTGATGGCACAGGATCAGATCCAAACACTTACATTACCATAAAAACTGAAGTAATATATGAAGGTAAGGAAACATCCTTAAGCAAGTCGGTATATAATAATTTAAGGAAATTAGAAAAAGCCCCTGATACCAGTGTTATTGCAAAAAACTTGTTCATGGATATGGCAGAAAAAATTGCAAAACAACTTGCAATAACCAATTGTTTTGTCTGTGGGGGAACCACCACAGGAGAACAATGGCCATGGCAAGCCTTAGAAGCCTCACCATCACTGTTTAATAACATGTCTTCTGTAGGAAACATAACAGCTAGAACAACTTCTGATCCACTTATCTGGACAATTACCACCAACTTAATTGGTAGAAACTGCTTTTTCCAAAATGGGTCCACTCCAGTAGGACACCTCCTTTGCTTAGGTACATGGGATAACTCCTACCAGACTTGGACTGCACCTGACAATACTACCACCACACCTGCTAAATTCAACACCTCCCTCCTCCCTTATCTCAATGACACAACATCTTCCCAAATTTGGACAGCCCCAAATAACATGTATTGGATTTGTGGTAACCTAGCCTATCCATCCCTTCCAGCAGATTGGCAAGGATCATGTGTATTGGGGTGGATAAGACCTTCCCTTTTCCTCCTACCGATCTCCATTAAGCAAGAACTAGGTATCCCTGTGTATGATACATTATCCCGCAAGAAAAGAGACACCGACAATGCCTTTGCGGGTTTCCCCTGTCAATCAGAATACACAGGGGATACCTGGACCTCAGAATGAATCGTCTGCACCTACAGCGTGGCCACTTGGGCCCAGGATGGGTCCTGGGGGTACAGAACCCCCATATATATGATTAATAGAATTATTCATTTACAAGCTGTTTTAGATTTAGCAGGTCAACGAATAGAAAAAGCTCTAAACACTCTAGCGACTGCTACAGACAAATTATGCACAGCTGTCTACCAAAATCGCTTAGCTTTAGATTACATACTAGCCAAAGAAGGAGGGGTATGTGGTAGGTTCAATTTCACAAATTGTTGTCTTCAAATTGATAAGGTTGGCAAAGTAGTAGCACAATTAACAACTGAAATGCGACAATTAACCTATAATCCTAATCAAGTATGGCAAGGTTTTAAGAATATTTTTAGTTCCTGGTTCCCAAAACTACCAGGATTACAAGCCATAGTAGCTCTTATAGGTATGATTGCTGCAGGATGCATTATTTTTCCATGTGTGTTACCAATTTTTGTTCGCACTATCTCCAATAGTCTCTCTTTATTAGCTGAAAAGCTCGCCATTGCACAGGTTAATGCCCTCTTGGAAAAAGAACCTCTGTACAAAGTCATACCCTCAGAAGTCCCTGATGCGTGCACTCACACAAGTTTTTGCATGGGCAGTGACGAAGATCCAGAAGAATTTCCTCCATATAAAACTAAAACAGAGGAGATGCAGTAATGAATCAACTTCAAAAGTTTCAGTACATACCAGGCCTCAAGGCCTCATGTAGGCTGAAAGCATGTACCAGGAACAAAGAACATCAATCAGCAATACAACACCAGGGGCTGTTAACTGGACTGCAGATGTTAATTGGCTACTTTGTACCTACTAAAACTAACCATATAACACTGTGATTTGATGCTACTATGTGTCCACTAATATTTCTTCTCATGTAACATAATGATTGGATAGAGTTCACCGCTTGTGACGTATTACTGTGTGTTTTTAATAAAAGAGCTTCCTGAGCTCGTGATCGGGGCAGCTCACCCGAGATAGAACCAGCCTAGTGTCTTTCTTGATGCATTCGACCACCCAGTGAGAAGCCTTCCAAATGTGGAGCAAAGCCGCAGTCTTGACTTGTTCTAAGATGCCAACAATTTATTAGTTGAAGGTATGATTGCATCTGTCTGTTTTGACCTGGCTCCCAAATATGACAAACTGTCTGTAGTTAACTAAATATTTTCTTTATTAGAAGCTCCAGTGACCCTGGCAAAAAGTCTCTGTCTCTTTCTCTCTGTGTCTTTCTTTCTCTTTTTCTCTCTGTCTCTCTCTGTCTCTGTCTCTCTATCTCTCTCTCCCTCTGTCTCCCTCTCTCCCCCCACACACAACAGGCTAACAAGTCTGTCCACCAGGAAGATGAATAGTTGTCTGCCACACTTATTCATCTCCACCCCCTGCCTTTTATCCACAGAACTAGGGTGGGACTTCGCTAGCACCAGTGGCTCTTCCATCCCAAGGAATGGCCCATAGATTTCCACTGCCCTCCTCTCCTCTGTCTTCTCTGCATCTGTGTGTCAGGCACTGGACCCAGCTGTTCCTCCTCTTCCTCATCAGCCACCTCCAAACTTGAAGCTGGTTGACTCTTCATCTGAGGGCTGATGGACAGCCCAGGCTCTGCCTCTCTCTCCCTCCCTCCCTCCCCCTCTCTCTCTGACAGCTCCATTCCCTCTTCCCCCTTAGAGCTCTCAGATTGCCCTCATGCTGGCCCTGACTCCCATGCTACCTCCTCATCTGATTCACTAGCCAGAGGGGCCAACGGCTGACAGGCCACAACACAGTCCATGAATTCTGAGATTAAGGAGAACTGGTGAAAGAACCCATGGCTACAGTTCTGCACAATACACTCAAATAACATCGAAATACTCAGTCTGCAAGCAAACAACCAAGCTCAGAGAACATTAAGGACTCCGTAGTTCACCCCTGAGCTACAGATAAACTCTTCCATTTTATAATCTTTGCTTGGCTTGAAAGCCTAAACACAAAAACTTGGAAATCTCAATTTGTTATTGCGTAGGTCAATTTCTGAAATTTGCACTCCAGGACCCCAGGGATGCCTGATAGCTCTTGCTTTAGAGGGCCTTAAGTTCTCAGCTCTTCAGTTCTCCAATTCAATTATTTCTGATAATGGGTTTTTTTCTGCCAGTGTTCAGAAAGGGAACTTTAGCGGTGTTGACATAACCAGCCAGTATCAGGGAAAGGTACTTGACTTTCTAGTTCACCCAACATGCTCAGAGCCACCTCATTTGAGTCTGAGGGGTTAATCAGAGTGATGAGTGCTTATGGAAAGAAACTACATAATGGGTGACAATTTGGAAGACAAAGTGATGGACTGAGCAAGGGCATAAAAGTGTAATCTATGTAATAATCTCTGAACATTCAGAGACGCTATTGCATAAACAAAGTAGCATTCAGAAGGAGATGTGGTTCCCCCCCCCTTTGTCTCCTTAAGTGCTTGTTTGTGGAACATTTAATAGAATAGAATAGAATAGAATAGAATAGAATAGAATAGAATAGAATAGAATAGAATAGAACAGAACAGAATAGAACAGAACAGAATGCAGAACAGAATGCAGAACAGAATGCAGAACAGAATGCAGAATAGAATAGAATAGAAAATAGAATAGAAAATAGAATAGAATAGAATAGAATAGAACAGAACAGAACAGAATGCAGAGCAGAATAGAATGCAGAATAGAATAGAAAGGTCAAGATAATCACCTGAGGAGATTCATCTTGGAAATAAGGAGAAATTTTCTGACAGTGAGAACAATCAGCCAATGGAACAGAAGTTGCCTTCAGAAGTTGTGGGAGCTTCATCATTGGAGGCTTTCAAGAAGAGACTGGACTGCCACCAGTCAGAAATGGTGTAGGGTCTCTTGTTTGGATAGGGAGTTGGATGACTACAAGGTTCCTTCCAACTGTTAGTCTAATCCAATTTTTAGTTCATTTCTGGAGATTTGAGAGCTCAAATCTGGTCTTTCTGAAGGCAACACATGAGAGGTTTCACTGAGGTATATTTCAGCTATTTAAATACAGGTAATTCTCAACATGGTCACTGTTGAGCTCAAAATGTCCATCGCTAAACAAGATCTTTATTAAATGAGCTTTCCCCCATTTTATGACCTTTCTGTCCATGGTTGTTCAGTGAATCTCTGCAGTTGTTAAGTTAGTGACATGGTTGTTAAGTAAATTTATATTCCCCATTGACTTTGCTTGTCAGAAGGTCACAAAATGGAGAACACACAACCAGGGACACTGCGGCCATTATGCTGGCTGAGGAATTCTGGGAGTTGAAGTCCACAATTCTTAAAGTCACCAAGTTTGGAGACCCCTGAGGAATTCTGGGAGTTGAAGTGCACAAGTCATAAAATCAACAAGTTTGGAGACCCCTGAGGAATTCTGGGAGTTGAAGTCCACAAGTCTTAAAATTGACAAGTTTGGAGACCCTTGATTAATGTTAATCTGTTAACAACCTCCATCATCCATCACATGTAAAAAAAAAAAAGGAGGAGATTGGTCACATGGTCATGGGGTTAATATCTTGCCTTTTATAATCTCTTCTTAGATACTCCTAAACATCAGTCATAGATGACTGATCCTAACCACCATGACACCACCATAACCAAAGAATTCACAGTGAAAAACTCTGGCTATTAAATTATAATTCACCCCTTAAATGAGTTCTTCCTCCCCCTCTCTTGAAAAGATAGGAATCTCTCACACTGAAGGAGAGAATGATGATCTATCACGTATATTTTTATTTGTGCTTCTGATGACAGATTTGATTTATTGTATCTGCTTGTTCTATGTTCACTGGTACATGGAGATTTATTCATATCTTCAAAGAAACTGAAGCAGCACCTTCCTGAGTGCCATTCCTGAACAATGCCCAGTTCACCTGGTCTCTAATCTCCTTTCAATCCACTTTCACTTCTCTGTTGCAATAACCTTGTCACCTGAGTTAGCTTTTTAAACAACAGAGTAACAGAATAACAGAATTGGAAGTGTCTAGGGAGATTCTTCATCATCCAGGTCCTGGTTGTCCCAAAGATGTTTTTATTTCAAGAGGCAACTGGACTTTCTGGTTTTTTCTTTGAAGACATTTCACTTCTCATCCAAGCAGCTTCTTCAGCTCTGACTGGATGGTGTTGGAATGGAAGGATTGATACTCCTTGCAGACAGCTGGTCATTTGCATTCTTTTTGAGAGTCATTGAGGTCACTTGAAGGTTTATCAATGTTCTCAGGGTCACCAGAATACTGCAAATGGGTGTGTGGAGCCTTCTTGGCTGTGAGATGTTTTCCGCCCTGGGCAGTGGTGGTATTTTACTACCAGTTCTGTGGGCATGGCTTGGTGGGCAAGGCAGGGGAAGGATACTGCAAAATCCCATTCCCTCCCCACCCCACTAACCTGCTTTCCAGCTCCATTCTCCTGTGCAGGGCAACAAAAGAAGACCCAGCCAATCAGCTGGAACTTGGGAGGCAAAGAATAGATGGGGGCAGGGCCAACCAGAGGTGGTATTTACCAATTCTCCAAACTACTCAAAATTTCTACTACTAATTCTCCAGAACTGGTCAAAACTGGCTGAATACCACTTCTGGCCCCGAGTCCCTTCACTGTTGAACACATTTGCAGGCTATTGGGAATAAGTCTGCATTGTCTACTTCTCAAACTGGACCTTGTACAGTAGTTTGCAATTTTTTTGGAAATCTGTCATACTCCCGCGCCATTCGAAGGGTGTTCATTCTAAAGTGCATAGCTAAATATCTATGGAAGGGACGTTGGAGGTCTTCTAGTCCAACCCACTGCTCAAGCAGGAGACCCTATACCATTTCAGACAGGTGACTGTCCAGTTTCTTCTTAAAAACCTCCAGTGATGAAGCACACACAAGTTCTGGAGGCATGCTATTCCACTGATGATTTTGTTCTAACTGTCAGGAAATGTCTCCATAGTTCTAGGTTGCTTCTCTCCTGGATTAGTTTCCATCCATTATTCTTTGTTCTGCTTTCAGGTGCTTTGGAGAATAGCTTGACCCCTTCTTCTTTGTGGCAGCCTCTCAGATATTGGAACACTGCTATGATGTTACTCCTGGTTCTTCTTTTCACTAGACTGACTATATTCCTACAATACACTGTATTTCTTCATATATTTTAGCCTTCATCTCTCTAATTGTCTGTCAGAACTACCATCCTTCATTCCACCTTTGCTTCGCTTGATGTCAGCCTGCCAGGGGGAGGGAGCTGGGGAAGGAGGAAACCAGAATCAAGCATCTTGCCTTCCTGAGACAACAACTCACCATCTTAAGGCTACAGGCTTGGGAATTGGAATGTAATGGCTCACGATCTAGCTGGTCTTTCCAAGGACCAAACAAGGTCTTCAAATGTAACTGGACAATCTGGAGACAACGGGTGGGGAGGGGAGGGGTGGAACAGAAAAGGGAAAGCTAACTGGAAGACTTTGTGGGCAAAATCTCAGTTTTAGACTTGCTTGACTGTAACCGCTTGGGTTTTTTTAGTGAAAGCATTCTTTTAGCTACAAGTGGAGTTGAGTGTCTTTCTTTCCTAAAAGAGAAAGTTGGGGCAGGTCTGACACCATGTTCACTGCTCTTTTCTGCACTCTTTCCAAAGTCTCTACATTTATTTACAATATGGTGACCGAAACTGGATGCAGTATTCCAAGTGTGGGCTTACTTAAGCTTTATAAAGTGGTACTAATATTTCACAGGATCTTGATTGTGCCCCTCTGTTAATGCAGCCTAGGATTGCATTGGCTTTTTGGGCTGTTGCCACACACTGCTGGCTCCTATCATAGTGACTGTCCACTAGGACTATGCAAGAAAAATTCAACTGTGAAGCCAACAATAATGGAATTTGTAAGTAGTAATCAAACAAGCAGGAAGGCAAACAGCTTTCTTATATATGTTTGAAACACCCACCATGGAGGGGAATAAACTGCCGTGGTTACCTTCTAAATTAATGTTGATGAAAGAATTTCCCACTCCCATCTCAATAAGCTGGATTTGTCTGGAGGCAAGCTCAGTTCTCGGTAGGTTTTGTCTTGTGAACACCTTCTCTGCTATTTTACCTGTCAGAGTAGTTTTCTTCAGACCATAATAGCGAATGATGCAGTCAGTGGGGAAAGCAATATGTAAGTTGTACGCAAGGGGACCAACTCATTCATCAGACCTGAAGGAACAAATGATTTCTTTTACTTTTACTTTGTAACGCAACAGATCAGTTGTAATATTAAAGAGGAGCTGCCAGAGGCCTTTTCAAGTGACACTTCAACTGTCGGAAAATATCGATCCAGGTTCGTTGGCAGCTGAGCCATCCTGATATTGCTTGCTAGAATTCCCAGCAATTCCACACGTCATTTTGGGGGATCAACACCCTTGCTATTTATAGGCTCCAACTGTGAAAAGCAATAATAACTATAATCCATCTCCAACTCCACTGTTTTTTTTAAGCGTCTTGCACCATACCTAGCCTGTTTTTTTGTTTTTTGTTTTAAAAATAATGATAGACATTGGCAAAAGAGATTTCATTTCATCACCCAGTTGCCCAATGCAAATCCAGACTAGAATTAAGTTCTAATTAGTCACTGCTCCAAGTAAGATGTGGCATTCTGAAAAGAAATTGAATTCGAGATGAGGATGAGGTCTGTGTGGGATGGAGAGTTGAACCTTTCCCTCTGTGTTGAAAAAAGAGCTGAGTCAGAAAGAAAGAACAAAGAGAAAGAAAATAGAAGGAAAGAAAGAAAAACAAAGAGAGGGGAGATGGGAAAGAGGGAGGGAGGAAGGAAGGAAGGAAGGAGGGAGGGAAGGAAGGACAGAAAGAAAAAGAGGAGAGAAAAGGAAGGAAGAAAGAGAGAGAGAGAGAAAGAAAGAGGAGTAAGGCAGGAAAGAGGGAGGGAGGAGGGAAGGATGGAAGGAAAGAAGGAAAGAAGGAAGAGGAGGGAGGAATGAATGGAGGGAGGGGGAAGGAAGGACAGAAAGGGAGGAAAAGAGAAGAGGAAAGGAAGGAAGGAAGAGAGAGAAAGAAAGCAAGAAAGAAAGCAAGAAAAAAAGAGGATCAAGGCAGAAACGAGGGAGGGAAGAGGGAAGGAGGGAAGGAAGGGAGGGAGGGAGGGGGGGGAAGGAAGGAAAGACAGAGAGGGAGGAAAATAGGAGAAAAGGAAGGAAGGATTTTTTTCTCCATGAATAATTTCTACAGACAAATCGAGATTTATTTATTTATTTATTTATTTGTTTGTTTATTTATTTATTTATCCTAAATAAAATGATAAAATGGCGGCGCGCACGGACGCAGCGGCTTATGGCTCTCCTGTTCGGTGCTCTTTTTTGTTGTTTGTATACGTCTTTTCTGTTTATCTGTGGACTATTGGCTCTACGATCCAATTATACTCACGACTGGACATCATAGGCATAGGAAACCGACACCAGACGTCTGTTTCGAGTGCTTTTCATCGTTTACATAACATCCCTGACGAGATAGCGAGACCAGCGGGCTCTCCGTGGATTGTTGTCGGGACTAGGAGGCGGCGCAGACGGAGGAGGGAGAGGAAGCAGAGGCGAGGCTGTAGGTCTGGTGTTATGCTAAGGCTGAGGAAACATCCATACAAGCCACCTCTTCCGAGTCTGTATCTTGCCAACGCCAGATCCCTGGTACATAAAACGGACTATCTGAACTTACAACTCGCTGGTAATCGCTATGTTCGAGACTGCTGCGTTATGGTAATTACCGAAACTTGGTTACATCCCGGGATTCCTGACGCTAGCATGCAGCTTGCAGGTCGTACTTTTTTACGCTGGGATAGAACGAGGGACTCTGGTAAGAGTAGAGGGGGGGGGCTCTGTATTTATGTACATGAGAACTGGTGTAATAACGGGACAATTATAGACAATCACTGTTCCCCTGATCTCGAGTATATGTCTGTAAGATGTCGGCCTTTTTTTCTACCGAGAGAGCTAACTGTCGTGATTGTTACGGCGGTGTATATTCCACCCGGTGCAAACATGGATAAGGCACTCTCTCTCCTGCTGAACACCATAAATGAACAGCAACGGGTTCATCCCGATGGTGTTCACGTCATTGCAGGAGATTTCAATCAGGCCAATCTGAAAACTGTACTCCCGAAATTCTACCAGCATGTTAAGTGTGCTACGAGGGGAGGAAATACTCTGGATCACGTTTATACCAACATCAAACATGCATACAGAGCCATACCCCTCCCCCATCTTGGGCTTTCAGATCATCTCTCCCTCCTGTTACCCCCAGCCTATACCCCCCTCAGATGTAGGGGCAGGCCTATCATAAAGACTATTACGACCTGGCTGGAGGATGCACTCAGCAGACTACAAGACTGCTTTGAGCAGACAGATTGGAATACGTTTCAACATCAGGAGCTGGAAATGTACACGAGTACGGTGCTGGACTATATCAAGTTCTGTATCGGAAATGTGACTGTAGATAAAAACATCCGGGTTTTCCCAAACCAGAAACCCTGGATGACCACTCAAGTCCGCAGACTCCTCAAAGCCCGGGACGTAGCCTTCAGGTCAGGTGACAGAGTCCTGTATACAGCCGCTCGAGCCGACTTGAGGAAGGGGATCATAAAAGCCAAGATAGACCACAGGAGGAGCATAGAGCTCCATCTGTCCAGCCATAACACACGGGAGGTGTGGAAGGGCATACATGACATTACTAATTACAGGGGCTGTCATGCGACAACAGAACATCCGAGTGCAGCGCTAGCAGAGGAGCTGAATAACTTCTTTGCTCGTTTTGAAGTCCCTCAACATCATAAAGCTGTACCAGCCCTATTCCCACCTTCAACTATACCCAGCTCCACTATTCCACCCAGTACACTTTCTGTGACGGAGGATGACGTCAGACGGGTGCTCCGTGCGGTGAATCCCAGGAAGGCAGCCGGTCCAGACGGAGTTCCTGGCAAGGTGCTCAAGGCATGTGCTCCCCAGCTTGCTTCCATCTTCAAAGACATCTTTAACCTCTCCTTGGCCCAGGCAGTTATACCATCTTGTCTGAAATCTGCTATAATTATCCCTGTGCCGAAGAAATCCCCCATCTCCAGCCTCAATGACTATCGTCCAGTGGCGCTTACTCCTGTAGTTATGAAGTGCTTTGAGAGGCTGGTGCTCCGGCACATCATCAATCATCTCCCCCTGGATTTCGACCCTCACCAGTTTGCCTACCGTACAAACCGGTCTACAGAGGACGCTATAGCCATAGCTCTGCACGCTGCGCTGAGCCACCTGGAGCAGCAGCAGAGCTATGTCCGGATGCTCTTTGTGGACTACAGCTCTGCCTTTAACACAATTATCCCAGGAATACTGGTTAAAAAACTGGACATATTAGGTCTGCCTTCCCCTACATGTGCCTGGATAAAAGACTTCTTAAGCGATCGGCCCCAGACTGTGAGGCTTGGCCCCCACCTCTCTTCCACTTGTACACTCAGCACTGGCTCCCCACAGGGCTGCGTGCTGAGCCCACTCCTGTACTGCCTCTACACCCACGACTGTAGTCCACAGCACGACAGCAACCTCATTGTGAAGTTTGCTGATGACACCACAGTGGTTGGACTCATTTCGAAGGGAGATGAGGCAGTTTACAGGAAGGAGGTCCTGATGTTAACAGCTTGGTGTTCGGACAACAACTTAGTTCTGAACACCAAGAAAACTAAGGAACTCATTGTGGATTTTAGGAGGCATAACACCGATTTGGCTCCCCTTTACATCGATGGAGAGCAGGTGGAGAGGATCCACACCTTCCGGTTTCTGGGTGTCATCATTGCTGATAAAATCTCTTGGACGGAAAATACCACGGCGGTCATTAAGAAGGCCCAGCAGAGACTCCATTTCCTGCGGGTGCTCAGGAAGCACAACCTGGACTCTAACCTGCTGATTACCTTCTACCGTGCGTCCATTGAAAGTCTGTTGACATACTGCATTACAGTGTGGTATGGCAACTGCACCATGGCAGACAGGAAGAGATTACAGAGGGTAGTCAAAGCAGCTCAGAAGATCATCGGCTGCCCTCTTCCCTCCCTGTCGGACATTTATTCCTCCCGCTGTCTTAGTAGAGCTGTGAACATCATAAAAGACAGTTCTCATCCTGGTTATGGACTGTTTGACCTGTTGCCCTCAGGGAGGCATTACAGGAGCATCTGGTCAAGGACAAACCGCCTTAAAAACAGTTTTTTCCCTAAAGCCATAACTACCTTGAACTTACACATGCACTGATTTTAAATACTGCCAGATACACTGTAAATAATTGTGAACAAATCTTGTGCAATATGATCACTATTGTTGTTGTGTTGGTGGGCATGTGCAATAATTCCTACTGGGACAGGCACAGTAGGGTATTTTTATTCTTTTATTCTTTTATTCTTTTTACTCTTTTTATCATAATTTTTTAGAGATTTATGTATATTTCTGGTGTGTATGTTGCACTGAAGGACGAGTCGCTTAATTTCACTGTGTATGCGTATGATGCAAATTGTACACGTGGATAGTGACAATAAAGGTATTCTGATTCTGATTCTATTTCTCAACCACCCATCTCCCTCAGATTAAATGAAATTATGAGATAAGAAAAACACAAAAACACAGACTCAGAGGAGAGGAAACCTGGACCAAGAGCAAAGAGGGTAGAAACCTTGTTCCCATAGACTTGGGTTCCAATACAGCAGAGATTTCCAAACTTGGCAAGTTTAAGATTTGTGGACTTCAACTCCCAGAATTCTCCAGCCAGCATAGGTGGATGAGGAATTCTGGGGGTTGAAGTCCACAAGTCTTCAAGTTGCCAAGTTTGGTGACCCCTGCAGTACAGAGTTGAAACCAGACTCTTTCCTCTGTTCATGGGGTCTGAGCCAAGCTTGGAAAAGAGGTGGCTGGGGGTGCACTGACCAATCATGAAAAATATCATGACAACGTCAGGTTCTATGGAACTCATAGCACTTGTTATGAGGCGATGAGTCCCAGTTGGTCTGGAACAGTGGTGGCTAACCTTTTTGGGCTCCTGTGCCAAAAATTGTGCATGCGCTTGCATGCTCATGCTCATGTGCCACCACCCAGAATTCAATGCATGCCATCCGCCCGCATGTGCACACAATCCCCGCTGCTGCCCCCTTACCTGCACTGTGCTTCACAGCTGATTTTTGGCCGGTTTGAGGCCTTTTCAGCCTTCCAAAGGCTTGAGGAAGGCTTCTGCAGGCTTTTCAGGCCAAAAATTAGGCCTGTTTCATCACTTCCGATATTTCCGGAAAAACAGGGAGTGACAAAACGGGCGTAGTTTTCATCCTGAAAAGCCTGCAGAAGCCTTCCTCAAGCCTCTGGGAGGCCGAAAAAGGCTTCAAACCCACAGAAAATCAGTTGTGAGGTATGTGCATGTGTAGTGAGGTAAGTTTGCCTGCAACTCGCGTGCCACCTGCCATAGGTTCACCATCATGGGTCTGGAAGAACCTTGATCGTCCAAGGAAAGAATTGAGACAGAGATCATAGGTTATACACCACTAGAGTCACTAAGGTGAGATGGGTGGTGTTGAACTGGAATGAATGAATGAATGGATGGATGGATGAATGAATGAAGCAGAATGTAAGCTATCAGATTAGAAACTGGGAAATTGTGAGTTTTAGTCCCATTTTAGGCCTTAGGCATAACAGAATAACAGAATTGGAAGGGACTTTGGAGGTCTTCTAGTGCAACTCCCTGCTCAAGCAGGAAACCCTATAACATGTCAGACAAATGGTTGTCCAGTCTCTTCTTAAAACTGACTGCGTGACTTTTGGCCAATCACCAGGAGATGGTGAGTTCTAGTCCTGCCTTAGACATGAAAACAGCTAGGTGACTTGGGGCCTCTCTCTCTCTCTCTTTCTCTTTCTCTCATTTATGTAGGGTATAAATTAGTTAATTAAATAAAAGAACAATGACATCTCTGGTGGCGCAGCCATGGTGGCACAGTGGTTAGAGTGGAGTACTGCAGGTTACTTCTGCTGACTGCTGACTGCCAGCAATTCAGCAGTTCGATCCTGACCGGCTCAAGGTTGACTCAGCCTTCCATCCTTCTGTGGCAGGTAAAATGAGGACCCAGATTGTTGGGGGCAATAGGTTGACACTATAAACCTCTTAGAGGGGGCTGTAAAGCACTGTGAAGCAGTATATAAGTCTAAGGGCTCTTGCTATTGCTATCCATCTGCCTTGTTGCTTCTTAGACCAACGATAGTTTTGTTTACCTGCTGAGTTAATTTTTCTCCTGACTCCTTCAACATTTGCTAAACAACCCCTGGCTACATTTCACACTTGACTTCCTTTGACTGCTTAGTCCTCTCCAGATTTTCTTGTTGATTCTTTGGACTGATTGACTGCTCCATTTCAACACCCCTTGGGCAGAGCAGCGTGCTACTCAAACATTCCTAACAGATGGGTTTGAACATGTTCAAGGAAGAAGAACTCGCATCTCCTCAGGCAGCCTTCAACTTTCAGAAGGTTCTCCTAATGTTTAATCAACAGCTGCTATGACAGCATCTGGCAATCTTTTCTGGCCAATTTTATCTAATCATTTAGCAGTCTTCTGAGAAAGCCAAAGGGGAAAAGAAACATGATGGGAACTTCCAGGATATAAGAGAACCATCTCTGATAGCTTGACAAGGGGAATGTCTTCTTCTCAGCGAAGCAGTGGTGGTATTCGACTGGTTCAGCCTGGTTCTGACCAGCCGGTAGCAGCAATGAGCAGTGAAGACCAAACCAGTTCTCTCCACTGCTCTGCTGTTGGGGCTCACTTGCCTGGCCAGGCTCCCATACTCACTTTTATCTGCTGAATTTGAAGTGTAGCTGCTTTGCGTGGCACAGAAGAGTGCTGTACAGCCGCTGCTGAAACGACTGGGATCGTGCAGGCTTGCAGGAGTTGAGTTAGAACGCAAGCAAAGCACACCCACCAAGCCACGCCCATGGAACTGGTGGTAAAAATATTTGAATCCCACCACTGCTGCTAAGATATTTTTTGAGAATACTTGGAGACAGCACTTATCTCAGCCTTAAAGAATATCATGTGGTCAAACAAATACAACATTTCAAAGAAGAAAGGTCTAGTTACACCACAATATGATGAAGAAGTAGAATGTGAGAAGACAACCATGCAAATTAAGGTTGGAAGAAATTCAATTTTGTTGGGTGGTACTGATTAGAACACATTAACACCTTTTCTCCCCCTCTTTTTCTTTCCAACCACTTTATTTCTTTTGTTAATAACTGAACAATCTTATTTTGGGGGGAAATGTTGAAAATAGAGTAGCCCAGATCTCATGGCCTGGGATCAGTGAAGACAATGCCTTCGGAAGTTGTGGGTGCTTCATCAGTGGAGGTTTTCAAGAAGAGATTTGACAGCCATTTATCTATAATGATATAGGGCTTCCTGCTTCAGCAGGGGGCTGGACTAGAAGACCTCCAAGGCCCCTTCCAACTTTGTTATTCTGTTAATTGTCACAGTAATACTCATGGAGGATTCAGGATAGTCATAGCTATTAACCATGATGGCTATATAGTTCCTCTGGTGTCATCTGCTATTGCATTCATGTCCACTTTATAGAGTTCTTGATGATGTAGAAATAGAATCTGAAACAACCAAATTCTTCCTAGATTCTCATCTTCACAAAAAGAGGCACTGATGTCTAGTTGCATCTATGTGCAATTCATTATAAAATGAAATTTTGCAGATCTATAACAACTGAGAACAATTTATTAATAATAAATATCAGGTTGAATCCATAGGATCTGCATACACACTCGCAGCCAAGTTGTTGTGTAGATCCGCTTAATTTTAAATGTGACTGTGGCTTGCCCGAAAATGAGTTCTTCGGACTGTTAATTTCCAAATCTCTGTTAGCTTTGAAGGAGCTTATAATAGGACAGCTAATTTCCTATACAAATCCATAAGGAGGTGCATCTTAGCAAGATCACATCACTAGACTCAGTGGGATCCAGAAATCTTTAAATTGTCTGCTCCTAATGGGGAGATTACACTTGTAAAGGTTTGTATCCATTTTGTGGGTGCCCAAGGATGGATAACTTTCTTGCTCACCACTTGTAAAATTCTCCAGTCTCTCTAGAAAAAAAACACCCCAGAATTCAAGCTAATTTATTCCCCCATAACAAAATGTGCCTCTTTGATTGACTCCCCACTAAGCTAAAACACAATTGGATTCACAAAATCCAAACTATAGAATAGTCCTAGACCATGAATGTCAAACTTGCGGCATCATGTTGTCATCATGTGACATGTCACGATTCCCCCGCTTTGCTAAAACAGGTGAGTGTGGCCAGTGCATGACATATCTGGCCCGTGGGCCATGAGTTTGACTCCCCTGTTCTAGACCAGTGGTGGGATTCAAATTTTTTTTTTACTACTGGTTCTGTGGGTGTGGCTTGGTAGGTATGGCAGGGGAAGGATACTGTAAAATCTCCAGTCAGAGGTGGTATTTGCCGGTTCTCTGAACTACTCAAAATGTCCACTACTGGTTCTCCAGAACTGGTCAGAACCTGCTGAATACCACCTCTGTTCTAGACCCTAATGAAAGACTAGGAACAATTTATACAGATAATCTAATTTAAACATTGTTGATTAATTGATCAGTGAGGAAATTTAAGTCATTCAGTTGGCTTTCATGCTTGAGGCTGGACAAGAACTCACTGTCTCCTGGTGATTGGCCCAATGTTATCTAGTCACTGTCATGCCTCAGGTTGTACCAGAACTCACTCTCCTGGGGATTGGCCCAAAATCATCAGTTGCTTTCATGCCTAAGTCTGGACTAGAACTCACTGTCTCCTGGTGATTGGCCCAATGTTATCCAGTCACTGTCATGCCTAAGGCTGTACTAGAACTCACTCTCCTGGTGATTGGCCCAAAGTCATCCAGTTGTTTTCATGATTAAGTCTGGACTAGAACTCACTGTCTCCTTGTGATTGACCTAAAGTCACTGAGCTTAAGGCAGGACTAGAATTAACTATCTCTTGGTTTCTAGGCCAGCACTTGAACCACTACACCCAACTGGCTCTTTGATATATGCTTTATGGTGATGGTATTCTTCTTAAGTTTGGCAAGATTTTGTCTATAGGTGAGGAACAATAAAATAAACTGCTTGGAAGAATCACAATGTGTCTTTCTTGATTTTGGAAGCCTCCCAGACTCCTGCTTCGTTCTCCTGAGCATTTCAAAACCCACTCTCCAAAATCTAAATAAAAGAGACAATTGTAGACATGTTTATGTTTTCCTCTCCTTGTTGATGGGCTACATCCATCACTCCTTGCCCTTATTGTCTCCTTTGACTTTTCCTACAGATGAGATTCCATCACCTTTTGCAAACCTATTTGGTAGTTTATTTTGTAGCTTGATATATACTAGGGGTTTTCTTCTCTCTTTCAGTGATGGGTCAGAAAAGGTCCCAGAAGAAAAAAACAACATTTTTCTCCCATGACAGGTCTAATTCTTGGATGTGCAACCATAGGTCTGGTAGTAGGGTTACACTTTAACTACAGATTGCTCAAGCTTCTTCTTTGCGTAAACTGAAAGATCTTGCAGCATCAGAAGAATAAAACAACATACAGTATAAGGACAGTAATAGTCATTATGTAGGACAAAACTGGCAGAAGGCTAATGTCAACCCTGAAGCTGATTTGATCAAAGCAGTGGTGGGATTCAAATTTTTTTACTACTGGTTCTGTGGCCATGGCTTGGTGGGCGTGGCAGGGGAAGGATACTGTAAAAACTCCAGTCAGAGGTCGAATTTGCCAGTTCTCTGAACTACTCAAAATGTCCACTACTGGTTCTCCAGAATGGGTCAGAACCTGCTGAATACCACCTCTGGATCAAAGCCTTCTTGGATGCTTCAGTGTTGCTGAGGAATAGAGAGGGGGGATCTGAGATAGCTAGGGTTTTGTAGCCAAAACAAAATACTTTTTCTTGGGAACCAAGGACATTCTCACACTTGATCGGAGAAAGGCAGAGTGATGTCACCAGACAATCAGATGAAGCCATAATTGCACCATAACACTGGTTGTTTTAAGAGAGTGACAAACTTTTACTTTTTTAAAAAAAACAAGTTTATTCAATTTTTCCAAAACAAAGAAAAAAAAATCTCTTTTCAGTGTACAACATAATTCCGGGTCACCACTTTTACATGCAAATATGACAATAATTATATATTCATTTTCTACATTCAACTTCCTATCTTATCCATTTTTAACTTAATTCTATTATTACTTCTCCATTCCAACTTTTACAAAAGAAAAGGAACAAAACAAATTAATCCTGTTCACTAATATTACTTTCATTCTAAACATCTTCTCAGTTCATTTCAGTTTATTTCAAATATTCCTCAAACAGTAACGTTTCTTTTATGCGTGACCTTTTCCGTGATACTCTTTTCTCATTTAAATCACTAATAATTCCCATATCTTCATACTTATTACCCTTTAATTCTTTTATCTGTCAGAGTTGCAATTCCATCACATATTCTTTCCATAGAGTCTAGATTAATACAAGTTTTTACACACAAAATAGAACATAAATTTCCCCTCCCCTTTTACTAATTTGGGAGTGTCACCTCAGTGGTTTAGATTTAACTTAATTCCCTCATCTTAATTCCCAATAAACATTTATTTTAATTAGTTATAGTAATAATCATTTCCTATGAAAAGAACTACATAACATTATACTTTTCAGTCAGATTCCGCAGTGTATTTTTTCCCTTTAATTCCACAGTTTTATTTATAGTACAAAAAAAATAGAAGAAAAAGAAACAATTAATCCATTTAGCTAGTCCTGGTCACTGATATTAATCTCATTTTAAAATATCCTCACAATTAATTTCAATTATTTCAATATATATAATAAACATTGACCTTTCTTGTAGCAATACAAAAAGAACATACAGTCATCTACTAAAAATATCAATTCCCCCCTCCTCTCAATGGTCAATAATTTGTAATTGCAAATACATTCTTATTACCCCTCATATTAGTGCAGAATCCCCTTTCTTAATTCATTAACCATTATCCCTATGTATTCTAAATAAACAGTTTTTTCCATTATTTTACAATTCCCATATTTATTTCTTTTCTGTTCCTCATTACCTCTCTTCCCTTTTATTTTTCCAAATCTTTTCTCCCTCTGGTTTGTGTCCCTCTCCCTCTTTGTATCTTCCTTTCCCCTTTTACTTTTCTGCTGTTTCTTCCTGTCTTTCTTATTTTTACAGGTATTCCCCTTTTTAGCTAGTTTTGGGAACCTCCTATTTTTAACCCCCCCTTATTCCCACAGAGATATCATCGTTGCACACTCTTATATCATATAGTCTTTAAAATCCACAAATCAACTTCTCTTTTTCTTTATTTTTTTTCCTTCAGGCTTTCTGGATTCACAATTATTCCAACACTGGGTTTATACCAAAGTCACCAATTAGTCCAACAATCCGTCTTTTCTTACTTTTTCTTTTATTCTAGTTCAACTTTCACTTTCTGGGGTACTTGTTTTGTGGTTTCAATATTTCCTTTTCATTGTATCAAGTCAAATTCCTGGAGAAACAGAAAATTTTTCTTTTTCAGTTTAAATTTTTGTCCACATAATGGCACTTTCCATTTTACAAAGTGCTCACCTCCCCCCCTCATTTAATTGTTCAGGACTTTCCAAGCCTCAATATTCCAAAACAATCAAGTCTCCAATTTGTGTCCCCCCCTCTTTTTAATACTTTTAAGTCCAGCATTAATTTATGCCTGTTTGTTGCCAATATATTTTAATTCAATTTATTTAAGTTTCTTGTTCTGGCTCCTTTTTTTCCTGATTCGAAGCCCCATTCAGCTGTCAAAATTATTTTCTCTCTTTTATTTTTTCCCTTCTCTTTATAATTCCGCCACTTTCTTTTTCTTTCTTAAAGATTCTTAAAACATTAATCCCGGGGTACCTTTTATGTAGTTGTTGCACCCAATTGTCCCAGTTCTTATGTTGTCCACCTCTTTCTTCACTCCTGCACAAATCTTAATCCAGCCAAGTCCTCCTCTTCAGGGTGGCCATTTTAGACCACCGCTCGGTCATCTTCGGGAGGAAAAATTGCCAAGCCCAGGAGGGGGGAGATGCAGCTTCCCTCGACCTGGCTGGTGGCTTCCCCTTACTCCACCACCCCTCCGAGGCAGCTTCAGCCCCTAATCACAATGATTGGGGCTCTCTGATGAAAGAGCACGGACTGAAGCCACGGACAGTCGTGGTCCCGGTCCATCAGTGAGGAGGGTTTAACCTGGAAGTCCACAAACTTTTACTTTTAATTAGGAGAAAACCATGGGATGCATCAGAGTCGGTTTTCACCAGATCTGTTCCAATATGATATATCCAATAAAGCTATTTTTTGAGGAATCTACCTGCCTCAGAGTTTTGCTTGCTGTGGGTCTATTCCTACTTGGAACCCTGACAGCTAACAGAGCACATCCCTAAACCCCAATCATCAGTCGGACAACATGATGAAAAGTCCTTAACTGCAAGACATATGGGCAGACTTACACCAATAGAGTGTATCTAATAAAGTTTTACGTTTGGGAATTCAATTATCTCAAGAATGTTTCCTTGTTTTGGGTTTGCTAGTGGGACAGTTGACAGTAGGGATAACATGATAGCAATCTTCCAGTACTTGAGGAACCGTCACAGAGAAAATGGCGTTGATCTATTTTCCAAAGCACCTGAAGGCAGGATAAGAATGAATGGGTGGATGATTATTAACCTAAAAATTAAGGAGAAATTTTCAGACTGTTAGAAGAATTAACCAGGGAAACTGCTTGTCTCCAGAAGTGAGTGCTTCAACATTGGAGGCTTTCAAGAAAAGACTGGGTAGCTATTTGTCCAGAACAGGATAGGTTTTACTGTCTGAACTAGAAGATCTCGAACTAGAAGATCTCCAACGTCCTTTCTAATCCTTTGATTCTATGTTCTAGGTCCAGTTGTGCCTCCAAAAAATTATTTGTTTGCTTGTTCTGGTGTCTTTACTGCATTCCGAAGGCAGAAAACTGAACACTCCCTATTGAGTTTTATCAGTCCAGATGGCACAAAGGTTGTTATGACTCCTTTCTTCATGGATTTCCAACAAGATTAACATGACAACATCACTCGCCCCCTGCCCCCAGCCCTCACTCTCACAATTACTAAGCCAGAGGCTAACACAGGTCATTCTACCATGGGAAGGAAGACAACAGTTTAAAAAAGATCTCTGTTTTTGTTATTAATACTGGTGCTGAAAGATGGCTGCTGGGGGAGCAAATTATAATAAAAATATCCTTTAAAGCCTAAGGTTGATGGGGCACTCAAGAGGCTCTTGGGTTCAAGACAGAACATAGCCAGCTGTTTAAATGCCCTTAAAAGTTCCTTGTGATGTATTGGGTTGAATAGATGAAAACATTTTTAATGAGTTGCTTTAGTGCCTCTGAATTTCCATCTTTGGGAAGGGAGCAGTTTTCCTCCATTCCTGCTCCTGCCATCCAGCTAACAAGCTCTCTGGAGGCTGAGCTGTCTAATTAGCAGAGCCAAGAATGGAGTAGGAATTTTTATGAGGAGCTGCAAAGGCCAACGGAAGGGGTTTCCTCCATGTTGGAATGAGGAGCAGTCTGCATACAGAATTATAAAATAACAGAGGGAGAAAGGATGTTGGAGGTCTTTTAGTCCAAGCCTCGGCTCAAGCAGGAGACCCTAGACCACTTTGGACAAACATCTGTCCAATTTTTTCTTTAAAAATCTCTCGTGATGAACACTCACAACATCTAAATGCAATTGTTCCACTATTTAATTGTTCTCGATGTCAGGACATTTCTCCTTAAATCTAGGTTGCTTCTCTCCTTGATCAGTTTCCACCCATTGCTTCTTGTCTTGCCTTTTGGTGCTTTGGACAAGAGGTTGACCCCCCTCATTTTTGTGCCAGACCCTCAAATATTGGAACGTTGCTTTCATGCCATCCCTAGTCCTTCTCTTGATTACACTAGCCATGCCCAATTCCTGCAATTGTTCTTCATATCTTTCAGCTTCCAGCTTCCTAATCATCTTTATTGCTCTTCTCTGCACTCTTTCCAGTGTCTCAACATGTTTTTTATAATGTGGTAACCAAAAGAGGGATGCAGTGGCTCAGTGGCTAAGATGCTGAGCTTGCCGATCAGAAAGGTCGGTAGTTCAGCTGTTCGAATCCCTCGCGCTAACAGAGTGAGCTTCTGTTACTTTTTCCAGCTTCTGCCAACCTAGCAGTTTGAAAGCATGTAAAAATGCAAGTAGAAAAATAGGGGCCACTTTAGTGGGAAGTTAACAGCGTTCTGTGCACCTTCGGCATTTAGTCATGCCGGCCACATGACCACAGAGATGTCTTTGGACAGTGCTGGCTCTTCAGCTTTGTAACGGAGATGAGTACTGCCCCCTAGAGCCGGCAATAACTAACACATATGTGCAAGGGGAGCCTTTATCTTTACCTAACTGAAACTGGACACAGCATTCCATTGGTTTTACCAGTACTATTAAGTATTAAGCAGTACTAACACTTCACTATAATCTGGAGGGACCTTATCAACTGTGTTCCGTTTGCACAATTCACTGCTGTTGGTCACTGAATGAGCTCAGAGTAGACCCAATTCATGAACCTTAATAAGGCTGGCTTTGCAAATGCTAAAAATCAACAGAGATTGAAACTAATAGTTTTAGCCTGCCATGGTGAAATTTGCATAGTTTCTGACCATGCTACTGAATTTCTGAACAAACTGGTGAAGGGTGTAGTTTGGAGTGTGGTGTGTGAAGGCAAATCATGCAATGTCTAATGTGATGCAAACCTGGACTCTGGTCTAGTTGTGTACAATACTGTGCGGTAAAGGGTGAAGTTTGCCTTGGGAGATCATGATGCAGTTTCTTTGCTGGCTGAGGAATTCTGGGAGTTGAAGTCCAAAAGTCTTAAAGTTGCCAAGGTTGGACACCCCTGATCTAAATCTTGATACAACTAGAATTCCAGGATTCCATGTGTGGTCTTCTAGTCCAAGACCATAACTGTCTCCAGTTTTGGTCACCATGTTACAAAACAGATGTGGAGTCTTTGGAAAAAGTGCAAAGAAGAGTAACTAAGACAACTAAAGGCCTGGAGACTAAAACATATGAAGAACAATTGCAAGAATCGGGTATGGCCAGTCTAGAGAAAAGAAGGACTACAGGGACATGATAATTGTATTCCAGTATTTGAGGGGCTGCCACTAAGAAGAGGAGGTCAACTTATTTTCTAAAGCACCATAAGGCAAGGCAAGAAACCATGGATGGAAACTCATCAAAGAGAGAAGCAACCTGGAATTGAGGAGAAACTTCCTAACAGTGAGGACAATTAATCAGTGGAACAGTTTGCCTTCAGACTTTATGGGTGCTTCATTACTGGAGGTTTTAAAGAAGAGACTGGAGAGCCATTTGTCCAGAATGGTACAGGATCTCTTGCTTGAGCAATGGGGTGGACCAGAAGACCTCTAAAGTCTCATCCAATTCTGTGATTCTGTTAAGACATTTCAGCAGCCTACTATCTCATTTGAAAAATTGGATGGGTCTGCAGGGCTTGGTAGAAGCTATCAGAGAGGCCCAGAATTTGCATGGCAGAGGAGAAAGCAGGGAGTGAACTTTAAGTAAAGACCTCTTGAAGTTAACTCTGTTGGGTTCTTCCTGATTTACGATGACAGCTTAATTTGCTCAGGAGGATCTGGAAAAGAACAGGACCACGAAGAAGATAAAGCTATTTGTTTTATGTACCGTTGAAGCTCACCCTTGGGCCCCAGGCAGAAATGTCAACCTTTGCTTCTCAGCCTTTTGGCTAAGATCAAGTATAGTACTTAGTGCTTTATGGCTGCTTCTGAGTGTTGGGAAAGGTTATGTTTCTCTTCCAAAGTGGTTTATCCTAGGATAATTTGGTACAGCAAAGCACGGATCTGGCATGCTCAAGATGACTCAGTTTCTGCCTCCTGGGTGGGGAATGGGACAACTTGCCACAACCAACTTGTTTTGGCCAACATGCCATGGCCAGCTTGCTACAGCCAACACACCATGGCTAACTCACTGTGGCCAACTTACCATGGCCAACTCACCATAGCCAACTCACTGCAGGACAACTTGCCATGGCCAACTTGCCACAGGGCAATTTAACAATTTGAGTTCTAGTTAACCCTTAGGCATGAAAGCCAGACAGATGGGCCAATCACCAGGAGACAGTAAGTTCTAGTCTCACCTTAGACATGAAAGCCAGTTGGGTGACTTTGGGACAATCACCAGGAGATGATGAGTTCTAGTTCACTCTTAGACATGAAAGCCAAGTGGATGGCCAATTACCAGGAGATGCTAAGTTCTAGTCTCACCTTGGACATGAAAGCCAGCTAGGTGACTTCCGCAGGAGACAATGAGTTCTAATCTTGCCTTAGCCAGCTGGGTGACTTTGTGCGAATCATTCTTTTTTCAGCCCAGCCCACCCACAGGGTTACTGTTATGGAAAAAATAAGAGGAGGAAGAAGTATTAGATCTGTTTGCTACCTTTAGCTGTTTATAAGAAAAATAAATGTGGAATATAAATAAAATAAAAATAAAAATTACTTTGCAGAATGTTTAAAATGATTGCAAAAATGTCTACATCTAAATGTAATGTTGGGAATACAGTCAATGGGGTACCATTAACTTGATACACTGTTGGCCCAGTGGAGAGGACACAGCTTGAACTGGACAATTTAAATCCAAAAACCTAACATCTAATTATAGTGCTTCATGCATTGCATCCACAAAATTGTGTTGAACAACTATGCCTAGCATCAAATTGTGAATTAAATTATTGCACAAGGCTGAGAAAATATCTCAAAAACTAATCGAACCAAAGGATTATTTCTTAAGTGAACAGTTGGAGAAGTAAGAAACGGAAAAAATAAGATGGACAAGATCAAAAAAACTAGTAATCATTGCAAGCTGGCACCCACCAGATGGAAGAAAAAGGATTAATTTTCGTACTTCAAGGGGCATCACAAAACACAAATGTGAAGACACCAAAGATTTAGCAGCTGAAATGGACTTTGTAAAGAAAAAAAAAGATGAAACCGTATAATTAGTGAATATGAGAAAATTGCTCAGATTGTCTATAAATAATTCTCTCAAAGCCCTTAGGATCAGAACCATAGTTACTTACAAATCATACTCCACACCAGACGTAGTGATGAAGGTTTATTGTCAATGATGGCTATGGTCAGACAACAGGCTTGAAATGGGGCAGGTAGAAACAATGCCCTCACAAAAACAGCCTTACAGAGTAACAATTCCTCTCCCCCCTTTATACACACCCTTGTTATTATTACATCATTAACCCCATATCCTCCCACCACCCATCTTCTGGACACTCCCTGTAATTACCCAAGGTAGTTGCTGATGCAATTGTAGCCTGCAGTATCTCAGCTCCAATCAGATTGTTACCAGTGCTAACATCATTATGTCAGCCCCTCCCTGTCCTATGACAAGCCCCTGAAGCTCAAACAGCAATTAGAGTCCTAGAAGCGGCATCATTGCAGCCCCAGAGAGAATCATCCTGTCTCCCCACCCATCCTTAAAGGACCCAACGAAGCCATGAGCAGCTGCTACTGTAGTGTCCATCTGGGGTATCGCAGTGCATCATGTCATCATTAATAGCCTCCGGAGCTGTCCACCAGAACACAGAGTTTGCTTAGTGCTTTTTGGGGAAGCCTAGGATAGAACAATATGGCAGGATCACAAAATGGAGAAAGTTGGAAACAGTAGTATTTAAATTGCACAATATAACACAACAGATAGTATCAACCAATCAACCAATGGAACAGAAGTTTCCTTCAGAAGTTGTGAGAGCTTCATCCCTGGAAGCTTTCAAGAAGAGACTGGATAGCCATTTGTCAGAAATAGTGTAGGGCTGCGATGGTGAACCTATGGCAGGGGTGCTAGAGGTGGCATGCAGAATCCTCTTTCTGGGCACACCAGCCATTGCCCCAGCTTAGCCCCGCTGTGCACCACTATTATGACGTGGGAAAATACCTGAACAAAGCTGAATGCCAGATATATATATATATATATATATATATATATATATATATATATATATATATATATATATGTTTTCTTAAGTTTTCGCGGGTACTTACATGTCTGGCATTCAGCTTTGTTCAGGTATTTTCCCACGTCATAATAGTGGTGCTTTTAAAGTTGTAGCATTCTGTAACGGTTCTGCTAAAATGTTGCTACAACTTTAAAAGCACCACTATTATGACGTGGGAAAATACCCGAACAAAGCTGAATGCCAGACATATATATATATATATGGTGAAAATATACATATAAACTAAAAGACACACCAAGGCTGTGCCAGTTTTTAGCTGTGCAAGAATCATCATCCTCTTAATGTGGCGAGTGGCTTGGGGAAACCAAGGCACGCCTCTTGCCGCAGCTTGCTTTTTCCAATAAATCATCATTAAGTGACAATCTTCCCTCTCCCGCAAACTCACAACTTCATGAGAAATAAATTGCTTTTTCGCCTCCGTTGGCAGCCGAAGATGGTAGCCTTCCACCGTAACACTGCATGCAAGCCCACCCTGTGATTTCTGGAGGTCTCACCTGTTTTTATTGCCGGGAAGATAGTCGGTCCATCCCTCCCATTCACACATAAGCATCCAGGGATGCAGACAAAGATATAACCACTGGGGAGAATCCCCGAAGAACCTTTAAATTCAGAAGAGAACTGCCGTGTCAAAATTCTTTAAACCATGATAAATGTGACAAAAGGATCTGGCTTTCCCCCTCCCCCAATGGAATTGAGAGATGATGATTTATGAGCTGGGATATTTTTCTGAAGCAAGTCTTTTTTTTTTTTTTGGAAGAAGAAGAAAGAAAGGTCAAGCTCCCACAAGCCTTACAGAGCTCATCTTAGGCTATGACAACACGCAATTCCTCCAAATTTCTGGGTGACAGACTCTGTTTGCCTGCTTGGGGAGAGCTGCCATTAATAACCATCATTGGGAGGGAAGGAAGATATGAACATGCATGTTGACAATCTCACCCCCATCCTGCACTTCTTCTGAATGGACCAGCCCGCCTCTTCCAACATCCAGACGGAGATAAAAGCCGCAAGTCAAAAAGCCAGAAAACTAAATTGGAAGAATGGATACTGTACAAGAATAATGAAGAGAGAGAGAAAGAGAGGGAAGGAGGGAGAGAGGGAGGAGGGAGAAAGAAAGGGAGGGAGGCAAGAGATAGGGAGAGGGAGACAGAGAGGGAAGAAGGGAAAGAGAAGGAGAGAAGAGGGAGAAAAAAGGGAGGGATGGAAAGAGGGAGTTAAGGAGGAAGAGGGAGAGGGAGGGAGAGAGGGGGAGGGAGAGAGAGAGACAAGGAGGGAGAGGGAGGGAAAGAGAAAAGGAGAGAAAGAGGGAGAGAGGGAGGGAGAGTGGAGGAGGAGAAAGAGAGAGAGGGAGGATGGAAAGAGGGAGGGAGGGGAAGGGAGATAAGAGGCAGGGAGAGAGATAGGGAGGGAGGGTTAGAGAGAGAAAGAGGGAGAGAGGGGGAGGAGAAACAAAGGAGGGGATGGAAAGAGGGAGAGAGAGGGAGTTTAAGAAGAGATTGGACAACCATTTGTCTGAAATGGTTTGGACTAGAAGACCTTCAAGGTCCCTTCCAACTCTATCATTCTGTTAAAATGATGCGTCAGAGCTGGAAGGAAAAATAAAAATAAATTATAAGATCTGAAGAGGGATTTTGCTCATTCAGAATCATCATAACCATAGCAACTGACTGAGGTAACTCATTTTATCTCTTGTAGCATTCAGGACACACACACACACACACAACTTTGAATGTCATGCCAGAATGCCCACTCAGGTGAACAGATAAACCTCCAAGTGGCCTCAACTACTCTCTAAAAGATGCAAATGACCAGCTGTCTGCAAGGAGTAGAGATCCTTCCATTTCCCACTATTCTTTAAGAGCTGAAGAAGCTTCTTGGATCAGAAGTGAAACATCTTCAAAAGAAAAACCAGAAAGTCCGGTTGCCTCTTGAAAAAGCACCTTTAGTCCAACAATGGAGGTTTTAAAGAAGAGACTGGATAGCCACTAGTCTGATATGGTATAAGAACTTCTATTTGAGTAGGTGGTTGGACTAGAAGACCTCCAAAGTACCTGAAGGGAGAACAAGAAGCAATGTATGGAAACTAATCAAGGAGAGAAGCAACCTGGAATTGAGAAATATCAAAACAGTGGGAATTACCAGGACTTCTTAGGATTGCACAACAATATCTAGCCCCAGCCAATATTCTGCTAACGTTGTCCTTTGATGCACTCAAGTGGGAAACAACAGTCAAAATCTGGAGCAATAGTTATGGATCATTAAATCATTATAACATCTTTTCTAATAGCTGCCCAACATATTTGCTCTACTGTAGTTTTGTTTCCATGAAATAAAATTCTTGCTCAATTTGGAGCAAATTGTTACATTGCAGGCCTCTCACCATCCTTATTTTTTTTCTGGCCATCTGTGTATTTTCACACTTCAAGGACTTCGACTCAATTACCAAGGTGTCAGAGAGATATTTATTACTCCGTTCCCTTCTCACTTCCCTTGATAATGAAAATAAAACAATGTTGACTCTTTTCAGCAGTTCTTATTTGGATAGTAAACTCACACATCCTATCTGATGCCTCTTGTAGAACACATCTACATCTCTTGTAGGAGGCTTTTTCTGAAATATATTTCTTCAAGTGCAGCAATGATGACTTTCCAGATCAGGGATCACCAACCTTTTGGACCTCAGGGACCACCAAATTCATAATTTTAAATCCCATAGACTAGAGACCCTGGGAAAATCCCCAAAAAGTCTGCAGGAAAATTCCCCACCCTGTTTTCCTACCGATTGATCATTCTTTATTTGGGATTGCAAGATACCATCTCCAGCTCCATTCTCAGGGGGAGGGGGGAGAGACTTTTGGCTTCATGCAAGGAAAGCAGCAGAAGTCTTTCTTTCTCTCCCCCAAACTCCAACAGAAATGAGTGTTTGTGAGACTTGTTGCACCGGTGCAGCCTTTTGGAGCAGGATGCCTTGCAGGGTCCCCAAGACTCCTTTCTGGCGGAGTTTGGGGGGAGAGAAAGAAAGACTTTGGCTGCTTTCCTTGTGTGCATCCAAAAGCATAAAAAGAAAGAAGCATAAAGAAGCAGCCCGGTGGCCAGGCCAGGTGAGTGGGGCAAATTCCCCTCTCCACCCTTTCCCCCTTTTCCTCACTACCTCATGTTGTTCTCAATGCAAGTGACACAAGCCTTGTGTTCCCGTGAGCCATGTGGGTGATGCTGCCTTGTGTTCCTATGCAGCCTGGATTAATTGCTTTGGAGGTGACATTTCTCTGCAGACCACCGAAATTTTCTTGCGAACCATCAGTGATCCCCGGCCTACTGGTTGGAGACCACTAGTCTAGATTAATGCTTTTCACTTCAAAACCAAGAATACACTAAGGCAGAAGCTTATCCACCCCAAAGATAAAACACCCAGACAGAAACTGAACAAAGTGATATATGCAGTATAGTGCGGAGAGCCATGTGCAGATCTGTACATTGGGCAAACAAAGCAACCACTTTAAAAATGCATGGCACAACATAGGAGAACAAACCCATCAGGATTAGGTTCAGCAGTCCATCTGCATTTAGAAGACAAAGGCTACTCTTTTGAAGGCAACCAAGTCCACATTTTGGGCAGAGAGGACGGCTGGTTTGAAAGAGGGGTTAAAAGGCCATCTATGTCAAAACAACCCTCACTCAACACGGGGGAGGGGGGATACTGTTGTGAATGAATAAATGTTTAATAAAGTTATCTAGAGCTTGAAGTCAAGTGCAGGGTTCTGGCCCTGCACTTCTGATTGGCTGTTAAATGGCGAGATCAGATTGGTCCGTTCAGGAGAATCTGATTGGCCATTAGCAAGCCGTTCTCATTGGCCAATGGAGCTAGCGCTCCAGGTTTTCATTGGTTGAATAGTTAATAAGTTGCCTATATAAGGAAGGCTATAGCAGCCATTGAGCTGAGCTGTCACACCATGTAAATAAAGAGTTGAAGTTCACTGTTTCACCGGCTTGTCTCCATTCTTCGCACCCATGCTCCACACATAACAGATACGACATCAACTACCTCCAATCTACAACCCAGTCCTTTCAGCAGTTCCAAGAAGGCTCCACACCCACTTGCACTACTCAGGGGACCCTGAGGACACAGATAAACTGCCAAGTGGCCTCAACGACCCTCTAAAAGGGTGCAAATGACCAGCTGTCTGCAAGGAATAAAAATCTTTCCATTACCCCAACATCCAGCCAGAGCTGAAGAAGCTTCTTGGATGAGAAGCAAAATGTCTTCAAAGAAAAACAAGGAAGTTCAGTTGCCTCTTGGAAAAAAACACCTTTGGGTGAGTGGCTACATCTTGTAAATGATTGTGGATTTCTTCCTGTTTCTAGAGAGGAGGGGTCGACCTATTCTCCAAAGCACCAGAGGGCAGTACACAAAGCAATGGGTGGAAGCTGGTCAAAGGGAGACCCCATCTAGAATTAAGGAGAAATTTCCTTGATGGTGAGAACAATTAAACAGTGGAACAGCCTGCCTCTAGAAATTGTGGGTACTCCATCAATGAAGGTTTCTAAGAGTGGACAACCATTATTTTTGGAATGATATCCAGTCTCCTGCTTGAGCTGGGAGTTGGGTTAGAAGAACTCCAAGGTCCCTTCCAACTCTATTATTCTGTATTCTATTCTCTGATTGCTCTTATTTAAACTTTAACAAGTGGGGAAAAAAATTCTGTTCCATTGCTTCCACGGTTACTCAAATGTCTTGGTCAATAGTACTCAACTATTGAAAACGTAACAAACCAATCTTCTCAGAACTAATTCTCTGGTACTCAACTCTTTAACAGTTGAGTGACACTGTCAAGTCCCATAGATTCCTATCGGGATGCTGCCATTCTGATGGGGGAAGGGCCCTGGGTGCATTCTTTAGTTTATAACCTTTTTCCTGGTGCCTATCTATCCTGTACTTTGATTTACTTTCTTGGGAATGTAAGGGGGGGAGGACCATCTGTTTTGTCTTAGCTCCAGAGCTTTCAGCAAGCAACACCTGAGAACAACTTATTTATTTATTTAGTTGATTTGATTTGATTTGTCAATCACTTACAAGATAATAGGTATAAGTATAAACATGAGTAAGAATACAGGAAATAGGTACGAATAAATGGGGACAACACCTTGCAGACCTCTTAGGAATGGGGTGAAGTCAATAGTGGATAGTTTAAGTTTAAAGGAATGTGGGGTTAGAGGATGTAACAACAGAGTCAGGAGGTGCATTCCAGGCATTGACCACTCTGTTGCTGAAGTCATACTTTTTGCAATCAAGTTTGGAGCGGTTTACACTGTGTTTGTATCTGTTGTGTGTTCTTGTACTGTTGCGGTTGAAGCTGAAGTAGTCATTGACTGGTGGGACATTGTAGTAGATAATTTTGTGTATTACACTTAAGTCCAACCATAGGTGGCATACTTCAAGATTGTCCAAGCCCAAAATTTCAAGCCTTCTTATCACATTCTCAGCCTATGGTGGACTGTAGGGAGACATTTCTAACTGTTTTAACCTAACGGAATTGTACAAGAGTCTTCAGAACCTGCTTTCTTTGTCTTGCTATCATTTTCCCTCAATAAAAAGCTACCTTTTGAAATGTCAATTGTTTCAAGAATTCTCCTTTTTTGAGCAGAAAGGAGAGGCAAGTTCTTACAAAGACAGATCATCCCTTTTGTGTGTGTGTGTGTGTGTGTGTGTGTGTGTGTGTGTGTAAAACATGTAACTTCTCATTCAGCAAAACTTGACTTTTTTTTTTCTGCTCGATCATCTTATCTTCCACAATATGTCCACTAGTTTCTGGAACATGTGTGGAACAGATTGGTTTGGTATGCTCTGAAGGAAATGTACTACATCTCAGTGTGACAGGATAACTTTGCCCAGATGGTCACTCAATCCATTTTCTAGGTTTGAATAGTTAATTATGGATGAAGACTTTATTAATGATTTCAAAACCACATTTGGTCTGGACTCCTCTTAAAACATGGGATACTTTCAATTTGAGGATTGTCTTCTCAAATGTAGGCCTTGGGATCTCAGTGGTGGTATTCATTCTTTTTACTACTAGTTCTCTCGGTGTGGCTTGGTGGGCATGGCAGGGGAAGGATAACTGCAAAATCTCCATTCCCATCCCACTAACCTGCTTTCCAGCTCCATTCTCCTGTGCGGGGCAATCAAAAAAGACCCAGCCAATCAGCTGGGACTCAATGGGAGGCAGAGAATAGATGGGGTTGGCAGGGCCAGTCAAAGGTGGTATTTGCCGGTTCTTCAAACTACTCAAAATTTCCACTATCAGTTCTCCAGAACTGGTCAGAACCTGCTGAATACCACCTTTGCCTTGAGTCTAAAATGATATTTAGTTTAGGTTCCATTATGCTGAGAGAACATGGAATCTACGCTCAAGGTTCAGAGATCTCAAGTCTATATCAACAGCCCTTTTGTCTTCAGCTTGGCTTCAGATGATGTCTCCAGAATCTGGTTTCCCAGTCTGGAATCTTATCTTCTTGGGTATGGAAATTGGGTATGTCTAGTTTGATGAAGAGAAGGACTAGGGGTGACAAGATAGCAGTCTTCCAATATCTATTGGGCTGCCTCAAAAAAGAGGGAGGCAAGCTATTCTCCAAAGCACCTGAGGGCAGGACAAGAAGTCATGGATGGAAATGAATCAAGGAAAGAAGCAACTTAGAACTAAGGAGGAATTTCCTGACAGTTAATCAGTGGAACAACTTGTCTCCAGAAGTTGTGAATGCTTCAACACTAGAAGTTTCTAAGAAGAGATTGGACAACCATTTGTCTGAAATGGTATAGGGATTCCTGCCTGAGCAGGGGTGGGTTGGACTAGAAGACCTCCAGGTCCCTTCTAACTCTGTTATTCTATTCTATCTCTTGCTGCTTCCAACAGACAAGTAAAGAGCGCAGCATATGTTTTAATGCTATTCATATTACATGACGCTGGGTGGACTTCTCCGTTGGGAAGAGAGCAATTAGAAAAATGAATGGAAAGCCCACAAGAAACATATGTGGTGCAGAATGTTTTTTTTTTTTTTAAAGGGAAAAAGAGCTGGACCAAACTGAGTTTGTTTGCCAGCATTGCAATTTTCCCATCAAGGCAATTCTCCACTCATCTAATGCTATGCCAATGGCTAAAAATAGCATCGTGGGGACACCTGTGCTGAATAAATTGCAGAGAGAGAGAAAAAAAGAGATGCTAAGACATGATAATATTTCAGAATGTCTGGGCATTCCTATTTTAGTTCCTCCAGCAATTCAAGGTCTCCTGGTGATTAGCCTAAAGTCACCCAACTGGCTTTCATGACTAAGGTGGAACTAGATCTCATGGTCTCCTGGTGATTAGCCCAACTAGAACTCACTGTTCCCTGGTGATTCACCCAAAGACACCCGACCAACTTTCATGCCTAAGGTGGAACTAAAATTCACGGTTTCCTGGTGATTAGCCTAAAGTCACCCAACTGGCTTTCATGACTAAGGTGGAACTAGATCTCATGGTCTCCTGGTGATTAGCCCAACTAGAACTCACTGTTCCCTGATGATTCACCCAAAGACACTCAGCCAACTTTCATGCCTAAGGTGGAACTAAAATTCACGGTCTCCTGGTGATTAGCCTAAAGTCACCCAACTGGCTTTCATGACTAAGGTGAAACTAGATCTCATGGTCTCCTGATGATTAACCCAACTAGAACTCACTGTTCCCTGGTGATTCACTCAAAGACATCCGACCAACTTTCATGCCTAAGGTGGAACTAAAATTCACGGTTTCCTGGTGATTAGCCTAAAGTCACCCAACTGGCTTTCATGACTAAGGTGGAACTAGATCTCATGGTCTCCTGGTGATTAGTCCAACTAGAACTCACTGTTCCCTGGTGATTCACCCAAAGACACTCAGCCAACTTTCATGCCTAAGGTGGAACTAGAATTCACGGTCTCCTGGTTTCAAAGCTGGCACCTTCACTACTACACCAAACTGGTTATCGTTGTCTTTCTAGAGCAGTGTTTCTCAATCTTACCAACAGTAATGTGTGTGGACTTCAACTCCTACAATTCTCCAGCCAACATGGAAGCTTTTTTAAAGAAGCTTGTACCCTGGAGGTAGTCTGTCCTAAGTACATTATTGCAAGATTATCCATTTGAATACAGAGACATTTCCCCAGCAAACCTTTTCCTTCCTATTTTGCTTGTCTCAAAGTAACACACATTTATTTTGCCTGCAGTACAATATGTAATTATTTTGTTCCTTGGACCAAAAACAATGAATTTCCAACTTAATCTTCATTTTGGCATCCTAGCCTGTACTTGCCGAATAGACTAATTTATTTGTTCTATCCCTCTGATCCTTATATATTTTGTTCTTCATCTTCATCATAATGATGAGAATTGTTATGCGTTCATCAGTTCCGCTAACTACAAAATAACCAATAACCATTCTACTTGTACTCATTTATTTAGTATTTATTAACTCATATTTATTCATAATCATTTGGAGGAAGATTCCAGTTCTCATGGAGGCATTTAATCTGGGTCTGGCTTGTGCTGTAGATGTTGGAAAGGAAGAATTCCATATAAAATGTTTGTCTGCAGTGATGAGTTGTGATTGTTAGGTAGTCCTCAACTTCAGAGGTGGCATTCAGCAGGTTCTGACCAGTTCTGGAGAACTGGTACTGGAAATTTTGAGTAGTTCAGAGAACTGGCAAATCCCACCTCCGACTGGCCCTGCCTCAATCTATTCTCTGTCTCCCGAGTCCCAGCTGATTGGGTGGGTCTTCTTTTGTGGTCCTGTACAGGAGAACGGAGCTGGAAAGCAGGTTAGTGGGGTGGAGAGGAAATTGAGATTTTACAGTATCCTTCCTCTGCCATGCCCACCAAAGCCATGCCCACAGAACTGGTAGTAAAGAAATTTTAATCCTACCACTGCTCAACTTACAATCATTTGTTTAGTGACCATTCACAATTGCAATGGCACTGAAAACAATGACTTATCGTTGAGACACACTTACAACAGTTGTAGTATTACAGAATAACAGAGTTGGAAGTGACTTTGGAGGTCTTCTAGTCCAATCCCCTGCTTCAACAGGAAAACCTGGACCACTTCAGACAAGTGACTGTCTAATCTCCTCTTAAAAACTTCCACTGTTGGAGCATTCACAACTTCTGAAGGCAAGGCATCTCCCTTGACGCCCAAAATGGAAGATGGGGGAAGAAAGAAGAAAGAAGGAGGAAGAAAGAAGAAGAAAAGGAGGAAGGAGAAAGAAACAAGAAAGAAAGAGAAAGAAAGAATTAAAGGAGGAAGAAAGGAGAAAGAGGAGGAGGAAGAAGAAGGAGGAGGAGGAGAAGGAGGAGAAGAAGAAGAAGAGGAGGAGAAGGAGGAGGCAAGTCAACAATTCCCAGGGATCACATGATCCAAATTTGGACACTTGACATGTAGTATTTATGAAAGTTGCAGTGTCCTCAGATCATGGTGTCACCATTTGTGACCTCAGCTGGTTTCCGACAAGTCAAACTAACAGGGATCTGGATTTGCTTAACAACCATCTGATCCATTTAACAAGTACAATGATTCACTCAACATCCATGGGAAAAAGGATCCCCAAATTGGGAGTGACTCATTTAAGAAACCATCTTGCTTAGCAACAGAATTTCCAGTCCCAATCATGGTCATAAGTTCAGGGACCATCTGTATCTCACCCAGATCATCAATGATTCATCAATATCTCTGCCATTGCTTCCTGTTGCATATTAAAATCAAGAGCTTTTTATTGCAAAAACATCTTTCTCAGAGGTAGCCCATGTCAACTCCTCTGTATGAGCTTTGTTCTTCTGGATGTGTAACCTTTGTTGCATCAATGAGTGGCCTTTAATTCACAAACTCCATCAATTGCGACATTCTCAAGGTTGTAGATAATGGGGGGGTGGTGGTGTTTACAACTCTCTCTGTTCAATGTGGGATCCAAGGCCAAACTGTTAGAATAACTGACATCTCAACTGAGGGTTGGCTTTGTCAATTCATCAAGGCTAAGTACATCAAAGGGTTGTTATTTTCAGACAGCAGGAATCTCCAGATTTTTGTGTACTCCATTAGTATGACTAATCAGTTGTAAATCAATTCTTGGTCAAGGGTCTAATGAAAATGAGTGCTCATGTTCAATCTCTGTAAGCCTGATAAGTACTTGGTGGACCAGCATCTAGCTATCTGATCAAAACAGCAGAAGGACAATGACTCGCTGTAACTTGCTAGCTTTAATAAAACAATGATGGGGACTTCTCCAACAGTTGGCACGTTCTTAGGGGTCTAGGAAAAATCACTGTTGCCATCTTGCTGAGGCCAACTTGCCATGGCCAATATGCCATGGAGGACTTACTAAAGCCAACTTGCCGCAGGACAACATGTCATGGGCAACTGTCAGCAGGGCAACTTGCCAAGGGACAAGAGTTAAACCAATATTGAAGAAATGGTGGAATAGATTCATTAAAGAGAGGACATCAAAGGAGGGACAGAATCAAACATGAATGACAAAATGTTTGAATTATTTAAAATAATTAAATTGAATTGTTGAGTTGTCCCATGATGAGTTGGCCATGGCATATTGTCCCATTCTGTGTTCTTACATGAGTTTTTCCACCACAGTATGAAGGAGTCTCATGGGACAGAACCTGCTTTGAGGCACCAAGTTATCTGTATGGAAATATCTCTTTCCTTCAGCCCTCTAGGGATATAATCCAGATATAATAACAGGTATCAGGGAAGTGGTGGCTCAGTGACTAAGACGCTAAGCTTGTTGATGAGAAAGGTCGGCAGTTCGGTGTTTCGGCGTTTCGAATCTCTAGCGTCACATTACAGAATGAGCTCCCGTTACTTGTTCCAGCTTCTCCAACCTACCAGTTCAAAAGTTAAAAATGCACATTGAAAAATAGGGACCCCTTTGGTGGGAAGGTAACAGCATTCTGTGCGCCTTCAGCATTTAGTCATGCCAGCCACATGACCACAGAGACTTCTTCGGACAGCGCTGGCTCTTCGGCTTTGTAATGGAGATGAGCAGCGCCCCCTAGAGCCAGAAACAACTAGCACAAATGTGCAAGGGGGACCTTTACCTGTACCTAACAGACATTACTAACTTTCAGTTCTTCTTTTTCCTCATTACTCTTCATATTCCATCCAAGGATGCTACTTTCCATGAGTCTAGCTATGATCCAGTTCTGTCACTGTGAAGTCCACCTTGAAGTCTTTCGCTGCCTGGTGGCATCAGTGTCAACCAGTGAATTAGCTGAGCAAGGGAGAAAAAGAAAAGTCCTATAAAATCTATGAAAAGTCCCATGGGGATATGGAACATGTGCCAAACAGGATGCTAGGAACATATGGATGTCCCTGCTAGTTTGTCTTATCCACGGAAAGGAATCTGTAGCCATGGGAGCGTAAACCCAGAGTTAAGGAGATCACAGCTTAGTTTGGTCCATGGAATCTACTGAACAGGGAAGAAGAAGAAGAAAAAAAGAAACCAGAGAAAGAAACTGTGCTTGTGTCTCTCTCTGTGTCTCTCTGTGTGTCTGTGTGTAAGAGAGGAGAGGACTCTCCTCCCTAGGTCGACCATCTAACACTGTCAAGGCTTTAGATGGTCAGGAAGGAAGGGAGGAGTGAAATGAGAACACAACATTTATATCTCCACAGATCCTCTTGGTGACTTCTGCCAACAGCACTTGAAGCAGGACCATTAAGTTGTGCATCAGTTCTAGCTGGAGAAGGATAATCTCAACTAGATTATTTCCTTTCCTTCTCCCCTCCTCCTTCTGCTCTCCTTCTGCTCTCCTTCTCCTCCTTCTCCTCCCCTCCTCCCCTCCCCTCCTTCTCCTTCTGTTCTCCTCTCCTCTTCTCCTTCTCCTCTCCATCTCTTCTCCTTCTCCTCTCTTTCTCCTTCTCTTCTCCAGAAACACAGAGAACCATTCATATATTCAAGCTCACAAATCTGTTATGTGAAACAAAATTAAATGTAAAATCAGAGTTGTGAAGTCCAAGGAATGGCTGGTAGGTTCCAATGACCATTCTGATTCATCCATCTTTTGGCCTTCACTTCTTCAGTTTAATAAATTTCTAATTCCAGCTCAAATGACAGCCCCACAAAACAAGGACTGAATTGGTTTAACTTCCCAAACAACTGCACACTTCAAGTCATCTCAACACAGTCCCTCTTGAAATCTTCTGTCCCACAAGCCCAATCCAATAACATAGATTACTGCTTCAACTTGTCGAAACAAAATTTCACCACTCTGTGCCTCAAGTCTTATGAAGGCTTTCGGCACCAGAGAATTCCTCCTCCGATCTTTCTCCATAAATCTGCTTTTTAACAAAAACCAGAAGAAAAGATTCATTTTCCATGCCTGCTGAAAAGTAGAACATCTTCACTGGTTTATTAATCCAACAGTGAAGCGCCCCTTGTTTCCTTGTGTCTGGGAATTGCATTTTAATTAAACAATTTATCTATTACATTTTTTTTTATTTGCTTTGCAGATGCAATCTAAGTTGATATCTCCAAGAAGTTATTAACCTCATGTTATCTGGGGTTTGCAAAGTGGACACCAGAGGAGACAAATGTATATCAATTATGTGATTAGTTAAATTAATAGGATATTTAGGGGTCTGCATATAGAAATAAGAGAATAGCATATTAACACATTCAAATGAATGGTGAATGTTGAACCATTGATATTAGACAGTTGATAGTTTAGCTCTTGTTTACAGAATAAAAAGACAACTTCAGGAGAAAAGGAAAAATCAGGAAAAATCTAAACTTAAAAAGAAAAGGTTTTTAAAATGATAGGTGGTCCTCGACTTACAACCACAATTGAGCCCAGCATTTATGTTGCTAAGCAAGACAGATGTTTAGTCAATTTTGTCCAATTGTACGACTTTTCCTGCCACAATTGTTAAACAAATCACTGCAGTTATTAAGTGAGTAGCATGGTTGTTAAGTGAATCTGGCTCCTCCATTGACATGGCTTGTCAGAAGGTCACAAAAGGTGACCACAGGGGCTGCTGGGGGGTTCACAGGGGTTCGGGAGAGCCCCTGGGTAAGATTCTGTTGCAGTTTGGAGAATCCCCAAATCCCACTCCTGGCTGGCTCCACCCACCCTGCCCCTCCCCTCCCAGGAGTCTCCATGCCGCCCATTTTGGATGCAGGTATGTGTAAGGCGTGCGTGGAGGCTTGGGGAGGGTGAAAAACGGGCCTCCCAGAAGTTCGGGAAGGCCAGAAATGGGCCTGTTTCTGGCTTCCAGAGAGCCTCCAGAGGCCGGGAAGACCGTTTTCGCCCTCCCGAAGGCTCAAGGAAAGCCTCTGGAGCCTGGGGAATGAAAAATGCCTCTCCCCGTGGTTCAGGAGGCCAACATGGCCATGCCTGCCCAGCAACCAGGTAGAGAACCTCTTGCTAAATTTTTTGAAGCCCACCCCTGCATATGACCCCAGGATGCTTCAACCGTCATAAATATGAACCAAGTGTCCAAATTTTGATTACATGACCAATGGGGGGGGGGGTGCTGCAATGATTGTAAGTGTGAAAAACAGTCATCAGTCACTTTTTTCAGTGCCCTTGTAACTTTGAACGGTCACTAAGTGAATCTTTGTAAGTCAAGGACTGTCTGCAAAGGCTCCAGGGAAGGGTTTCCCACCTGACCAGAACATGTGAAATCTAGAATAGAAAAAGATTTATGTAACTAGAAGGAAAAACAAGGGTAAACCTTCTACGCACCAATTCCACCCGCGCTTTTTACAATTTTGTAAATAACAAACTACAAGACTCAAGGTCCATCCCACCCCTGATAGGACCTAAGGTAAAGATTGCAACGACAACACCATTAAAGTTAACATCTTTAACACATTCTTCGGCTCAGTATTTGTAAACAGCAATGGATCATGGATCATTTCCTAGCCAAACCACAGACAACTACAATGATCTAATACATATCGATTTTACAGAAGACAATGTTGAAAAAGCACTGCACAATCTAAAACCATCTCTATCTATTGGACCGGATGGAATATGTGCCGACTTCTTAAAAAAACTATCCACTGCCATAGCTGAACCTCTAAGCATAATCTTTGAAAAATCTTTCAGGACCAGCTCCTTGCCAAAACTATGGTCACAAGCCACAGTCATCCTCATCTTCAAAAAGGGAGACCCCAGCCTAGTTGAAAATTACAGACCAATCTCCTTATGCTGCGTCACTTGTAAAATCATGGAATCAATTATTAACCAATCCATTATCCTTCACTTAGAGACAAACAACCTACTCTCTAAAAAACAATTTGGTTTCAGGAAAAAACTATCCTGTAATCTGCAACTTTTACACTGCAAAAACATATGGACTACACAACTCAATCAGGGCAAAGCAGTAGATGCAATCTACATCTACTTCTGTAAAGCCTTTGATTAAGTGGTACATGACAAACTACTCCTAAAATTAAAATCTTACAGTATCTCTGGACACCTGCATATCTGGATAGAAGCATTCCTATCAAATAGACAACAAATGGTCAAAATTGGGAACGTCCTATCAAATTCTGTACCTGTCAACAGTGGTGTCCCCCAAGGCAGTGTTCTAGGACCAACTCTTTTCATACTCTACATAAATGACCTCAGTAATCATATCAACAGCAACTGCATTCTCTTTGCTGATGATGTAAAGCTATTCAACACCACAGACAATACTTCCAAAAGACCTTGACTATGTATCAGAATGGTCAAACAAATGGCAACTTCAAATCTCAACAAATAAATGCTCTGTCCTACATATTGGCAAAAAAATAATATCAGAAAATAAAATACAGGCTGAATAGTTAAGACCTTGTTGATGATCCAAGCTCTGTAAAGGACCTTGGAATACTCATCTCTAATGATCTAAGTCCTAGAGCCCACTGTAACTACATAGCCAAAAAGGCATTGAGAGTTGTTAACCTAATCCTACATAGCTTTTTCTCTGGTAATATCACACTACTAACTAGAGCATACAAAACATTTGCTTGACATTTGCTTGAATACAGCTCATCAGTCTGGAACCCACATTACGTATCTGATATTAGCACAGTTGAGAAAGTCCAGAAATATTTCACAAGAAGAATTCTCCTCTGCTCGTTGTAGAATATCTTATGCCACCAGACTTGAAATTCTAGACCTACAAAACTTTGAATTAAGCCTCCTTCGGTCTGATCTAAGTATGGTATATAAAATCATACATTGCTGTGACTTACCTGTCAATGAATATTTCAGCTTCAACCATAACAACACAAGAGTACATACTAGATACAAACTCAAGGTTAATTGCACCAAACTTGATTGCAGGAAATACGACTTCAGCAACAGAGTGGTCAATGTGTGGAATACTCTACCTGACTCTGTGGTTTCTTCCCCAAACTCCAAAAACTTAACCTTTGACTGTCTACTATTGACCTCATCCCTTTCCTAAGAGGTCTGTAGAGGCATGCATAAGCGCACCAATGTGCCTACCATCCCTGTCCTATTGTTTCTTCTATTTTTCTTATATGTACCCATTTCATGTATTCATAACTATATATATACACTTATACCTATTATCTTGTAAGCAATTGACAAATCAAAATAAAAAAAATGCCCTTAATTGTAGTTCATTACTTTGGATGCAATCATTTCCAAATTATACTTTCTTGATGGCTTTTGTGGTTTTGATCCTTTTACCGTTGAGTTTTTGGTTGATTTTTTTTCCTTTAATCAGTGGAGAAAATTCAGTTAGTGAGCTGCTAACTTAAGGGCTGTTTATGAATGCTTGTAATATGATATGTAAGCAAGAGATACTAAATACCATTCAGCTCCTTTTGCTGATTTGGTGCAATTTAATAAAAGGTGGCCTTCTTCTCTGAAAAGGGGCCTACAGGGTAGAAAAAACTAATGATTTAAAAGTAGACTCGAGCTGAATAAGTGATAGAAGGGGAAATTTTGATTCATTTAATATACATCCTGTAGTGAGGAATAGCCATAATATTAATTAAGACTTCAGGTTGAGTGTAATACCAAGGCTATGTAGCATTAAACTGATGCACGACAAGCATTTACTGTGTGTGGAAAAACCAAACTTTTGAGGTGTGGGGCTTTGATTGCACAATCACACTCACTTTCTAGACTCTGGAGTCCTTGGTGGTCTCTGACCAACCTCAAGGAAATGAAACTTAACCCTAGAGCATCAGATGAAAGGTTAATACCTTGAAAATAAGACCTGGTCTTATATATTTTTGCCACCAAAAAAGGCACCAGGTTTTATTTTGGGGGGGATATCATCCACGGACTAACCTCATTTGTGCGTGTCAGCCCTGGCTTCCTTTTCACTGTTAGAGGCCTTCAGGAACTTCTTCTGTGGCTGGCAAGACTTTCCTGAAGCTGATAACAGAGCTCTGGATTGAACTGGAGCTTTGTTATCAGCTACAGATGCCTTCAGAAAAGCCTTATCAGGCTTGCCAGCTACAGAAGAAATGGGCCGGCAAGGCAGGTGTCGGGGTGTGCGAGGCCTGGCTACAACTGTCCAAAGGGAAGTAGTAGGGCAGCTCCACCTCCCTATCCTCACCCTAGCTTAATTTTTATCCATCCACTCTGGAGTGGGCAGGATCTTAATTAGGGCTTATTTTGGGAGTAGGGCTTATATTGGGTGCTTTTGTAAAAAATCAAGCTAGGACTTACTGTCAGGGTAGGTTGTATTTCCAAGGAAACAGGGTATAATGAATCAAGTTGGAGGAACTTAGTAAACTGATCCACTTGGTATTGTCAGGAAAAGAGTTGGAAGGAAAGAACAGTGGACAAAGGAAGCTCCACTGCTACAAAAGCCACTGTCCAAAGCTTGTAGCATTGACTTGTACCTCCCAAATGCAAATTGACCAGTGTGCAGAGACAATGGAAAGGCAGTTAGTGATGCCTTCTTCTCTTTATGGACATGAATTATGAGATCATAAGCACTTTGTGGAGAAAATGGGTGGGAAATCTCTAGTCCAGGGAAAAATGGGTAAAGATTTCTCACTTCTGTGAAGTTGGGTGGCGGAGATGAACTACTTCCCCTGGAGGTTAGACTCATCCTAACAGTGATGGTCTTCCCAAAGAAGAAAGTGAAGATAAAGAGTTCTTAGAGGGATGATCCTTCAAGGTTGATGTCAACTCTACGGTCCTTCAGTTGGAATCTTCTTACGGTGGCTGGGTAGTTAACTGCCAAGAATGGTCTAGTGTGGTGTTTCTCAACTTCAACAACTTCAATTTTCAGAATTCCCCTAACCAGCACTAACTGGGGAATTCTGGAAGCTGAAGTCCATACCTCTTAAAAATGCTGAAATTGGGTTGACCCAGAAAGGTTCTGTTCTTCTACCTGGTGTGTGGATTCAATGAACACACCAGATAGATGGAAAGGAATAAGACCTTCAAATAAAATATTGTCAGAAGGAGGTTTCTCTTTTTATACAGTTCTGAAAAACGTATATTGTCATGAACCAATTTTGGGAGCATGATGATGATCCATTCAATTGTATCCAACTTTTGTTGATTCTATGGACCAGGTCTCTCCACATCTTCCGATCTTGCATTATTTCTTTGAGTTGTTCTGTGCTTAGGCTGGTGTCAACTATGATGATGTCCAGCCACAAGGTTCTTTGATGGCCTCATTTCCTTTTACCATTAACTCTTCCAAATATAATTGATTTCTCCAGTGAATTTCCTTTATGACATGGCCAAAATAAATGGGATGCAGTTCTGTCATTTTGCCCAAAGTTGGATACCTCTGCATTATACACCTGTGTTGGTAAGAGTTGGATTTTAGAAGAAAAGCAGAAGATCTGCATAATAAATCTAATAAGAAGACAAGATCAAACCAAATATCAAGATAAGATATAGCAAGACAAGAAACAATGGATGGAAACTAACCAAGGAGAGAAGCAACCTAGACTTAAGGAGAAATTTCCTGACAGTTAGAACAATGAATCCAGAAGTTGTAGGTGCTCCATCACTGAAGGCTTTCCAAAATAGACCGGACAACCATTTGTCTGAAATGATATAGGGTCTTCTGCTTGAGCAGGGGGTTGAACTAGAAGACCTCCAAGGTCCCTTCCAACTCTGTTGTTCTGTTCTGGTAAATCAGTATTTGGTTAAAAACCAGATGCAAGCCATATATGAAAATTGAATTAGGAGCACTTCCTACTCTTCAATTGTTTGAAAAAAAAAAAAAATCAAAGAAAGCTGTTTGTGCCATGTGTTCCAAGAGACTGGACAACCAACTGTCTGAAAAGGTATAGGGTCTCTTGCTCCAGCAGAGGGTTGGATTAGAAGATCTTCAAGATCCCTTCTGACTCTGTTATTCTTTGTTGGATGAGGGGAGCACATCTTTCTCCTTCTGTCCTGGCCACTTTTTACTGAGGCAAAATTGAGAGCCTTTTAACAAACTGCATCCTTGTTTGGTTTGGTGGTTCCACCGCCTCAAATAGAAAGTCCCTACAGAGAGTGGTGAGGACAGCGGAGAAGATTATAGGAAGCTCGCTTCCCATCATTCAGAATGCTGCTTACAAGAGCTATGTGCTTAGAACTCAAAGCATTATTGGAGACCACACACATCCCCTTCATGGTCTGTTTCTGTTGCTCCCCTTTGGGAGGAGTTTTTGAAGCAGGACTACCAGATTCTTTAACAGCTTTGTTCCCTAGGCCATCCATCTGTTCAACTCACAAAATTTATTTTTCTTGCCATTTACATGTATACATCCGAATTAGACTATGTTGTTTCTCTGGGTCATAAAATATATGTTGGTAAATGCATAATTTTGTATTTATTTATTTGTTTGGATTTTTTTAGTTACGTTTATGCATTGTATTTTGGAGGTGGTGACCTTTTGAGAGCTGCATGCAACAAAATTTCATTTTAATGTATGCCAATTAGTGTACATTCAAAGTAACAATAAAGTTATTCTCTTCTCTTCTCTTCTCTTCTCTTCTCTTCTCTTCTCTTCTCTTCTCTTCTCTTCTCTTCTCTTCCCTTTGCCTCCTGTCCCCCTTTCATTCTCCCTTTGTCTCTTCTCTTCTTTCTTCCCTTTCCTTCTCCTCTCCTCTTCTTTCCCGTTGTCTCTTCTCTTCCCTTCCCTCCCCTCCCCTCCCCTACCTTTCCCTCCCCTCCCTTTCCCTCTCCTTTCCCTCTTCTCTTCTCCCTTCCCCCTCTCTTTCTGTTCTGTTCTGTTTCTGTAGCATATGGTTAGAAAAGTCAAAATTTGATTGAAACCCTGTCCAGCTTTATATGCATTGCATATGCAGTTTCTCATATATACAATTCTAAGCAAGAAGGCAAACAGACATTTACAGTATGGTTTCTAAGGGGGCTTCAATGACATTTTGCATTTCTGCAAAATGTTTGAGATGTAAAGAAAGAGGAAATGAGAAAGCTTATCTACTTTTTCAAAAGGCTTCTTTAATTTCCCCCCTTTTTGTTTTCCTTGTTTTCATTTTTTTAATATGCATAAACAAGAAGAAACAATACACTGGAGACCTTAATATTGTATTAAGTGCAACGCTTAAAATAGAAACCTTTTATTATGTAACAAAATAATTTAATGCACTGGGCAGCTGTTTATCCATGGTACACTTAGTTTTAGATGTACAATTGAAGCAAACTTATGGTTACTAACATTTTAGAAACCACAGTTAATATAGATATAATTTTACCCCTTTCCACTATATCCGGAAAATCAAATGCATTACTTGCATCTTACAATTCAATAATATATATATATTTTAAATAACACCAAAGCAGCCACCATCTCAACTGTTTTAACAAAATAACAGAGTTTGAAGGGAACTTGGAGGCCTTTTAGTCCAACCCCCACTCAAGCCCAAAACCTTGTATTATTTCAGACAATTGGCTTTCCAGTTGCTTTTTAAAAGCCTGCAGTGTTGGAGCAGCCACAATGTATGAAAGCAAGTCATTCTGCTAGTTTATTGTTCTCTGGTTAGGAAATTTCTTCTTAGTTCTAGGTTTCTTCTCATCTTGATGAGTTTCCATCTGTTGCTTCTTTTTTTTTTTTTTTAAGAAAATTTTATTAATTTTCTACAAACAAACAAGACAAACAAAACATTAAAACATTCAACTCTCGTATGTACATCCAGTGTGTCAGTTGGTTCATCATTTTTGTGCATTCATTCTGTAGTCCCAGTTACAATTATGTTACATAACAACTCATATTATCAATCCAAACTTATATATCCTATAATCACAAAAAAAAATAAAAAAAATTTTTGACTATACTTTTAATCATTCATGCTTTATGAGCTAACAATACTTTAAGCAGATTATTCAACAAATCATATAATCATACCAAATCAATCCTAAAAAAAACCCTTTATAAATATAATATCAAGTAACAAAATAATAGCAAAATAGCAAGATAAAGATATTTCTTACTATCTAAAATATTCTATTATCGTATTTTATCATCTAGCCATTTATAAAAAAGATCCCAAATTTCATAAAATTGTTTATCCTCTTGCTCTCTAATTTCAAATGTCAATCTGCTCATCTCAGCACATTCCAATATTTTCTTAATAATTTCTTCCTGTAATGGTATTTTCTCATTCTTCCAATTTTTAGCAAATACAATCCTGGCCACTGTTACTACATTTACAATCAGGTATTTCAAATCTTTACTATATATATCAGGTAAAATTCCCAATAAGAAGATCTCTGGTTTCAAGTCTATATGTTTCTTTGTCATTTTTTCCAGCCACATGCGAATTATAGTCCAATATTTTCTAGCATCCTCACAAGTCCACCACATATGGTAATACGAGACGGGTATCTGATGACATTTCCAGCATTTTTCAGATTTGTTCTTAAACATTCTTGCTATTCTTGTCGGAGGAAAGTGCCACCTGTAAAACATCTTATACAAGTTTTCTTTATATGCTGTTGACATTGTCATTTTATAATTTTGAGACCACAATTTCTGCCATTTCTCTAAATCAATCCCATATCCAAAATTCTTCCCCCAAACAATCATAGTTTCTTTGACTTGTTCTTCCTCTAATTTCATTCCCAGTAAATAACCATATAATTTTTTAATCACCTTCTCATCAGTACCCATCAAGATCTTATCTAAATCAGTCTGCTTATCATAAAATCCCTCCATTTTGGAATCTTCATCATACCTTGAATGTATTTGTGCATATGAAAACCAATTCATCCTTATACCTTGTTCCTCTAAGTTTTGGATCGATTTAAGTTCACCCTTTTCATCCCAAAGTTCCCCATATCTAACTGTTTGTTCCTTCTTGTAGATTATAGGATAGGAAAATGCTTCAATGGTCGATAACCAAACTGGAATTTTCAAATAACATTGTCTTTTTATCTTCTCCCAATTTAACCACAAAGACTCCCGTACATAATGTCTTCTAAAATAACCCTGTGTTTTAGTTCCCTTATACCATAAAAAAGCATGCCAGCCCAACAGCAAGTCATGCCCTTCTAATGTCAACAACCTATGTTTCCTTAATGTTATCCATTCTTTGACCCACATCAAACTTGCAGCTTGATAGTACAATTCCCAATTAGGCAGGCCAAAACCTCCTCTAATTCTAGCATCTTGCAAAAGCTTTAGCTTTATTCTCGCTTTTTTACCTTGCCATATAAACTTCAACATAATTTTATTTAAATCTTCAAAATAGTCTTTTCCAAGCCTAATTGGTATTGTTTGAAACAAAAATAAAATTCTAGGTAAAATATTCATCTTAATTGTTGAAATTCTCCCTATTAATGACAATTGCAAGTTTTCCCACTTCTTCAAATCTGTAGTTATCTGTTGTTTAAGTTTAATATAATTATTCTCCTTTAATGTGCTACATCTTGTTGTCAAATATATCCCCAGATACTTAATCTTATTTGTAACTTGAATTTTCAAAAGATCTGCCAGTTCTTCTCTCTGTCTCAATAGCATATTCTTTGTCAAAATCTTTGTTTTATCTTTATTTATTTTCAAACCAGCCACCTCTCCATATGTCTCTATCCTTTCCAATAACTTTGGAGCTGTTTCTAGCGGGTCTTCCAAAATAAAAGCTAAATCATCAGCAAAAGCTTGTAGCTTAAATTCTTCCTTCTTAATTTTCATTCCTTTTATGCTTTTATCATCCCTAATATTTCTATTCAACACTTCCAAGGTCAACACAAATAGCAAAGGAGATAGGGGGCATCCTTGTCTTGTGCCTTTCCTTATATTAATAAAATCTGTAAGTTCCCCCTCCATCATTACCCTTGCTGTCTGTTTATTATATATGGCTTCTATTGCTTGAATAAATTTTTTAGCAAAACCCATCTGCTCCAATAATAATAACATAAATCTCCAGTTCACGTTGTCAAATGCTTTTTGAGCATCTAGGAATATCAAAGCCATTTGCTTTTCAGGATGAGCCTCATAGTATTCCAAAGTGTCCAAGATTACTCTCATATTGTCTCTAATTTGTCTCTTTGGCAGAAATCCATTTTGATCTGGGTGAATAAAATTATTTAAATATTTTTTAAGTCTTTCTGCTAAGATTGAAGCAAAGATTTTATAGTCTGCATTCAATAAAGAAATAGGTCTATAATTCTTAATTTGCAGTGGGTCAGTCTCTTCCTTCGGTATAAGTGTAATATAAGCCTCTGACCATGTTTTGGGTATCATCTTTTTTTAACATAACTTCATTCATAACTTCTAACAATGAGGTGCTCAAAGATTCTTGAAATATTTTATTGAATTCTGCTGGAAGCCCATCTGGACCCGGTGCTTTCCCATTATTTTGTCTCTTAAATGCTTCATTTAGTTCCATCATTGTTATATTGCTTTCTAGCATTTCTTCAGTCTCTTTAGGTATCTTCGGTAAATTAGCTTCCTGTAAATACTGTTTGACTTTTTCCTCATCAATATTCTCTTGTTTATATAGTTGCCCATAAAAATCTCGAATAATTTCTTTTTTCTCCTTATTCCCATAACAAACTTGGCCTTGTTCATCTATTAACTTCAATATTTTTCTTGATTCCTTCTCTTTTCTCAATTTATATGCTAGCCATCTACCAGGTTTATTTGCATCTTCAAAATAATTCTGTTTAGAGTTTCTGATTTTCTGTGCCAGTTCTTCTTTCTCTATTAATTCCATTTTATGCTTAATTACATCCAGCTTCAATTTAATATCCTTTTTCTGTGGCATTTTCTGTAATTCTTTTTCAAGAATTTTATACTCATCTTCCAAGGCCTTAGAAGCTTGCCTTTTCCTAATATTCTTTTTTCTTGTATAATCTATTATCAAACCTCTAGCGTATGCCTTCATTGTATCCCACACATTCTGCGTTGAAGTATCTTCTTTTTTATTTTCTCTGAAGAAAAAAGCCAATTCCTTCTCCATCCATTGTATAAAATCTTTCTCCTTTAAAATAGTATTATTTAATGTCCATCTCAATCTTTTTTTTTGTCCCTTCCATTTAATTGTCATTGGGCTATGATCTGCCCAAGTACTTGTTTTCATATTTGTTTCTTGAATATTGGATATTAATTCTGTTGAGATCCAAATCATATCTAATCTGGACCATGATAGACGTCTATTTGAATAAAAAATATATTATTTAGCTTTAACATTTCTTTCTCTCCAAATATCTTTTAAAGTTAATTCATCTGTCATTTAAAAAAAAGACCTTGGGAGAGCCTTTCTATTTTGCTTTGTTGTTGTTGCTATATAGTCCAATTTATTGTCCACAATTCCATTAAAATCTCCCATCATAATTATATTAACATAGTCCAGCCCAATTATTTTCATGTGTAACTTTTTATAAAACTCTTCTTGTTTATCATTCGGCGCATAGATTGCAATCAAGAGTATTTTTATATTATTGTCCATTATTTCTACCATTAATACTCTTCCATCTTCATCCGTGTAAATCAATTTTGCTGGGATAGCCTCTTTAATGTATAGAACCACTCCTCTTTTCTTACATTGAGTCAAAGAAGTAAATATTTTCCCCAATTTTGGCTGTACTAACAATTGTTCATGTTGTTTTTTAATATGAACTTCTTGTAGACAAATTATATCAAATTTTAATTTCTCTAATTTATGAAAAGTTTTCCTTCTTTTAACAGCTGAATTAAGTCGATTTATATTCATTGTAATCAGTTTTTTTTCTTCCATGATTATGCTTTATATTTAGGTCTAACCGCTCTTGTGGATCTCACTTCACGCTGTTCTTTGCTATCCATCTGTCCCCCTACTGCTCCTTTCTCTTTTTCAGTCTCCAATTGTTCCTCTTGAAACTCAATTAATGAGACCTCTTTCTCTGCCTCCTCTCTTCTTCCTCCAAAAAATTCTGCGTGGAAAAGTTCCGCTTTCTCAATTGAATCAATTCTATATCTCTGCTCTTGCCACCTAAACATTAGTCCTTCTGGAATCAGCCATCTATAATTCACTTCGTTTTCCAATAGCATTTTGGTCAGAAATCGATATTCTCTTCTCATCTCTCTCACTCTTCTGGGTATTTGTTTTAAAACCACAACCTCTTTACCTTTGTATTTCAATGTTTTCTCTCTTACTACTTGTAATATATGCGTTTTAATGGATTTTTTGGTAAATCTAATATGGACTTCCTTGGGTAATTTATTTCTCATCGCATATCTTGTATAGACTCGATATATCTCATCTATTCCATCCATCATCTTTTCCTCTGTAATTTCCAAAGCATCTGCCAAAATTTCTATCATTACCGCTGCCAAGTTTTCTCCTTTTTCCTCTTCTATATTTTGAAATCTGAGGTAAAATTCTGACCTTTCCATCTCCCACCTCAACATCCCACTTTTTTCTTGTTCAACCACTGTTAATCTACTGTCAATATTTCCAATCTTCTTCTCTCTTTGTTTTCCTTCTTCCTCAATTTTTTGGAATCTCTCCTCATACTTGACCATCATTTGTTTAATGTTTTCCACTTTTTCATCAGTCTTCTCTATTCTTTGTTCAATATTTTCTGTTCTTTGTTCAATATTTTCTGTTCTTTGTTCAATATTTCCTGTTCTTTGTTCAATGATGTTTGATTTTGTCTTGAGATCTTGGATTTCTTGCATAATCATCTGTAAAGTTACTCTTTCTTGTTCCTTATCTTGCTTCAACATTGTCTGAATTAAACGTTGTCCTCCAGCTGGTGGGGAAGCAGAGGTAGAAGTAGAAATGCCAGATGGTATTGGTTTCCTGCTCATTTCAATACTTCCAAAGCTTCAAATTCTTCTTGACTTTTAATCCAACTGGTAGAGCAGCCAATTATAATCCAAAATAGAAAACTCCAATAGTAAAAGGCACGAAACCAAAAAAGAAACAGGAAAAAAGGAAGAAGAAAGATCTTCAAGTTCTTCTAGACCCTAATCCAATTACAAAGTAGTCCACCATAAAAAAGAAAAAATAGAAAGGAGAAAAACAAACAAATCCAAAAATAATAATATTGATTAAGAGCAAAAAAAAGAAAAGAAAAAAAAAGCAAAAAGAGAAAAAACAAAAAGTTCCTTCAGGTTCTTCACACCTTAATCCAGTTGAAAAGTCTCAATAATCAAAAAAGAAAAAGAAAGTGGTCCAAAAACATAGATAGGAAAAGCAAAAAAGTCCCAATAAAAAAGAAAAATAAAGAAAAAACTCTGAGGCTTTCCCTTTAAAATAAAAGGCAGAAATAAAAATATTACTAGAATTGAAATTTAGAAAAAGGCTGGCGAATAGGAGATATATATATATATATATATATATATATATATATAAAGGCACACTGCAATTTATTTATTTATCCAAGGCTCTTGTTATGACTCTCTTCTCCAGCAGCTTCAAAGCCAAACCTCAAGTGTTGAATTATTGATAACAGTCCAGGAAAGCACCTGCAATAATATTTTACTGTGCTCTCCCTCTATCTTATCACGTTAAAATGTCCTTGAGAAGAGGTCTTTTTGCAATTCTCTCCAATTCAAATAAAATACTTTCAAGCCTCTAGTTGGCAGTGTTGCAAAGTTTCTTAATGCTCTTCCTCCCCCCCAGCCAGAAAAAAGGAGTAATATATACAGAGACAAAAAAAAAAAAAATAGCCAAAGGGAGCCTCTATCCTAAAGAAAGTTAAAAAATCAAAGGGAGCATAAAAATATATATAAGAGAAAATTCAATCCGGTTACCTACAAAGTCACACTAAAGTCCCCCCAAAAAAATATAGAGAAAAAAAAAAACAAAAACCCAAGCCTCAATTTGACACCACTTTAAAAAACGCCGCTCAGACAGTTTCAGTCAAAAAAAAAGTCTCACAGATTTCTTCTTTGATGAGGATGTCCTTTCCAACCTCAGCGAATTTACAACACAAAAGAGTTTTTCACACCCAGCCGACACACTTTCACTCCAGCCACTTTCTTTCTGGAGCTGTCCTGACTTCAGCAGCTATTGAGGCTGCCTCTCCGCCGCCAGCAAAAGGGCTTCTTCTGGATCAAACCAGAGATTTTGCGATATCTCTGGGATCCTGGAACAGTACCCTTCTCAATCCCCGTCTCTACGGGACGGTTTAGGTCCGTTGGGACCGACCAGGGGCGAAAATATCGGCTGCAATCTCAGAGCCCCGAGATCGCAGCTGTATCGCCAAAACGAAGCTCTGCCTTCTCCCCATCTGTTGCTTCTTGTTCTGCCTTCAGGTGCTTTAGAGCAGTGGTCCCGAACCTTTTTTATGCCGCGGCCCGGTACTGGCATCAGCTGGGTGCTGCCATCTTGTTTTGATGAAAAAGTGCTTCCGGTGAGCTTTCTACCCGGAAAAGCTCACCGGAAGCACTTTTTCATCAAAACAAGATGGTGGCACCCAGCAAACCAGCGGCCCGGTAGGATTTGTTCCACGGACTGGTACCGGTACGCAGACCGGTGGTTGGGGACCCCTGCTTTAGAGAATAGCTTGACTCCCTCTTCTTTGCGGCAGCCCCTGAGAGATTGGAAGACTGATGTCATGTCTCCCATAGTCCTTCTTTTCATCAAACTAGATACACCCACTTCCTGCAACTGTTCTTCATATGTTTTAGCCTCCAGTCCCCTAGTCATCCTGGTTGCTCTTCTCTGCACTCTTTTTAGAGTCTCAACAATTTTTTACATCGTGGTGAATTCTGGGTGCAGTATTCCAAGTGTGACCTTACCAAGCAGTGATGGGATTCAATTTTTTTTACTACCGGTTCTGTGGGCATGGCTTGGTGGGCATGGCAGGGGAAGGATACTGTAAAATCCTATTCCCTCCCCACCCCACTAACCTGCTTTCCAGCTCCATTCTCCTGTGCAGGGCAACAAAAGAAGACCCAGCTAATCAGCTGGGACTTGGGAGGCAGAGAATAGATGGCAGCGGGGCCAGTCAGATGTGGGATTTGCCAGTTCTCCAAACTACTCAAAATTTCCACTACCAGTTCTCTAGAACCTGCTGAATACCACCTCTGTTACCAAGTCATTATAAAGTAGTCCTAATACTTCATGTGAACTTGATTCTATCCTTCTGTTGATGCAGCCTAGGATTGTGTTGGTTTTTTTGGCTGCCACTGCACATGGCTGGTTCATATTTAAGTGATTGTCTACTAGGATTCCAAGATCCCTCTCACAGTTATTACTGTTGAGAGTTGACCATTTCAAAACCAAGGAAAAAATTCAGATAATCTTACAGGTTAGAAATGGGGAGATCCTGAGTTCTAATCCCAACCTAGGTATGAAGCCAACCAGTAGATTTTAGGTCAGTCATATTCTCTCATCCCTAGGAATGAGGCAATGGCACACCAGGAAAGCCATTAAGACATCATAGGAATGGCCCAATACCCTTTCACGACACAAGCCTCCTCATTACATCATTTCAGGGAGTCCACGCTTCAACCAAACTTAACTCAGACAACCTAAAAGGTTAGCTATGACCCCTACAACAGCCAATAGAATTCCACAGGAACAGGAAGCTCATGGACAAGGCCCAAGAGATGGTATAAATAACCCTCACTCTCCACTCCATGTGGTCAGATTCCCAGGACCGAAAAACCCATGTGTGTCAATTCATAAAACATTTTGTATACACGTTTTATAGTTGACAAGAGAAAGAGGGGGGGGTGGAGTTTCAAAGAGCAGGCATATTTTCTTCAAAGACTGATTAGATGACAGAAGCTTCCGCCATGCAAAAAACTAATTGGAGAGCATGATAGATGACTCTTGGCTATAGACATTTTTCATTGGATGATATACCCAGAGGGGTAGGGGTAGGGAAGCAGGATCAAGGGAACTACAGTGAACTACGTATCTCAGAGTTGGCTAAGCCCAGGTTAGTGCCGGATGTAGAATGTAAACTTCAAATAAATCTATTTTAGTTTTGGGAGTGTGGTTCGAGGCTCATGATTTAATTGGAGTAACTGCTGGAATCCTGACAATGTGATCCTGTTCATCAATAAAGCCTTTGATTCAGTGGTACATGACAAACTACTCCTAAAACTAAAATCTAAAATCTAAAACTAAAAACTAAAATCTTATGGTGTCTCCAGACACCTGCATAACTGGATAGAGGCATTCCTGTCAAACAGGCAACAAATGGTCAAAATTGGGAACGTCCTATCAAATTCTGTACCTGTCAACAGTGGTGTCCCCCAAGGCAGTGTTCTAGGACCAACTCTCTTCATATTCTACATAAATGACCTCTGTGATTGTATTAAGAACAACTGCGTTCTCTTCGCTGATGATGTAAAGCTATTCAACACCACAGACAATACTGCTACCCTTCAAAAAGACCTTGACTATGTATCAGAATGGTCAAACAAATGGCAACTTGAAATCTCAACAAATAAATACTCTGTCTTACATATTGGCAAAAAAAATCAGAAAATAAAATAGAAGCTGAATAGTCAAAACCTTGTTGTTGATCCAAACTCTGTCAAGGACCTTGGAGTACTCATCTCTAATTATCTAAGTGCTAGAGCCCACTGTAACTACATAGCCAAAAAGACATTAAGAGTTGTTTACCTAATCCTACGTAGCTTTTTCTCTGGTAATATCACACTACTAACTAGAGCATACAAAACATTTGCTAGACATTTGCTTGAATGCAGCTCATCAGTCTGGAACCCGCATTACGTATCTGATATAATACAGTTGAGAAAGTCCAGAAATATTTCACAAGAAGACTTCTCCACTCCTCTACTCGTTGCAGAATACCTTATGCCACCAGACTTGAACTTCTAGAGCTAGAAAACCTAGAACTACACCGCCTTCAGTCCAATCTAAGTATAGTACATAGAATTATACATTGCAATATCCTACCTGTCAATGAATACTTCAACTTCAACCATAACAACACAAGAGCACACAATAGATACAAACTCAAGGTAAACCGCACCAAACTTGATTGCAGGAAATATGACTGCAGCAACAGAGTGGACAATGTTTGGAATACTCTACCTGACTCTGTGGTTTCTTCCCCAAAACTCCAAAAACTTTAACTTTAGACTGTCTACTATTGACCTCATCCCTTTCCTAAGAGGCCTGTAGGGGGTGTGCATAAGTGCACCAATGTGCCTACCATCCCTGTCCTATTGTTTCTTTTTATTTTTCTTATATGTATCCATTTCATGTATTCATAACTTTGTTTATACTTATACCTGTTATCTTATAATCGCTTGACAAAATAAAATAAAATATATAAATAAATAAAATAAACCATCTTTCAACCAGCCTCCATGTTTCCAGTGTCTTCCTCCCCACTTGGAACTTAACCAGATTGATACTTTTTCCAATAGTGTCTTAAGCTCCCCAGGTCAAAAAAGACCAGAAATGCTCTGAGATATACCATTTTTTGGAAGGGCAAAGCTGTGGTGTCAAGTCTCTATGTGTTAGAGGAAGCCAAAATTTTAGAGATAAGCTGTCACCTTTTCCAGGTGGAAATAATGCTGGTATAATTTTCCACAATGTCAGACACTGGTGTGTCCTGACCTCTTCAAAACTGGAGGCTGGAATTTCTGTGGAATTTCTGTGTTTCTGTGGAAACTGACATGAATTTTGAAGCATGTTCTTGGGAGAAATTTGAAGATTTGTGTATGAAGTTAGCCTAGAGCAGCAGTGTCGAACGTTAGCAACTTTAAGACGTATGGATTTCAACTCCCAGAATTCCCCAGGGAACTTCTTGGGATTGAAGTCCACATGTCTTAATGTTGCTCTGAACTCAAGTCTACCTTCCACCTTGAAATGGGCACAGTTACCAAAATGCAAAGCTTCATTTGTTGAGTAATTTAATGTTAATTCCCCTTCGAACCTCTGGGTGGCACCATTGGTGCAGAAATAATTCACCCTTGTTCCTGTTTCTTTTAAGAAAAGGATTAAAGGTGATGGTGAGGGTTATTACTATGTTTGCTTTTATTTTTAAATTAGATACCAAATAGATACAATGCTTTTGAGGACAAAAAGAACATGTTTAAACCTTATGTCACAATTTAAAGGATGAACTTTGGAGTAGCTGCTGTTTATAGGCTTCATCTATTTTTGGCTCCTTCCCCTCTGTAACATATTTATGGCTCTGCTAGTTCCCAACATCTAAAATTTGGATTCAGAGATTACAAAGGGGAAAAAAAATGGGCAAAGATCCTAAAGCCCTTGTTGGAAGTTAAAACCCACCCCTTTCCTAGAAAAAAATGAAATATTTTAGGATATACTAAAAAGGCAGAATATTTCCCCTAAAAGAAATGTAGAAACTCAGAGAGGCAGAAACTCACCCCTACCCCTTGTTAATGGACCATTAAGGCCTAGCCCAGGTTATTCTACATAACAAAGATCTACCTCATTCAGACAGAGCCATAATAGGAATTACCCAAAGCCCTTTCATTACATCATCACCCAGCAAGAGTCAACCAAGCCTGAGACTCAAAAGACAACCTACCAAGTTACCTCTGCATGGCTCCATGGGAGTCTGACAACCAATCAGAACAAAAGCTAAAATTCAAAGCCCAACAGAGGGTGTAAAACCCAGGCACTCTCAGTATATCTTCCCTTTTTCTTCACCCAGGAGCTCCAAGGCATGTGATCCTGCCCACCATTAAAACCGTCTTTCCAAACAGCTTCCATATTTCCATTGTTTTTCTCCCCACTTGGAACTGAACCCAGAAGGATAATTCTTCCAACACATTTATTTTTCTTTTCTCAATATATAGAATAGAATAACGAAGTTGGAAGGGACCTTGGAGGTCTTCTAGTCCAACCCTCTGCTAAGGCAGGAAATCCTACACCACTTCAAACAAATGGTTATCCAACATCTTTTTAAAACTTCCAGGGTTGGAGCATTCACAGCTTCTGGAGGCAAGTTGTTCCACTGATTAATTGTTCTGTCAGAAAATTACTCCTTAGTTCTAAGTTGCTTCTCTCCTTGATTAGTTTCCATCTGTTGCTTTTTGTGGTGCCTTCAGGTGCTTGGAGAGAATAGCTTGACTCCCTCTTCTTTGGGGCAGCCCCTGAGATATTGGAAGACTGCTATCATGTCTCCCCTAGTCCTTCTTTTTATTAGACTAGACATACCCAATTCCTGCAACCATTCTTTACATGTTTTATCCTCCATCCCTTAATCCTCTGTTGCTCTTCTCTGCACTTTTTCCAGAGTCTCAACATCTTTTTTACATCATGGTGACCAAAACTGAATGCAGTATCTTGGATGTGAAGGGGAAACAAACCCCTGAAATGGTTTAGAAATGTGAGTTCACTTGAATTTGATGAATTGTATAATGTAATAACGTACATTCCAATAATCAGTCAAAGACCCCTAGGCCACAGTTTAATTGTTGTTCGGCAGCAACTACATGGACAACTACTGACCATGGCTTCTTTACAATTTCTCTGTTTTTGCTTCCTGGACAAGAAAGGAAAATGAAAGGTTTGACTAAGACCTTGTTTAGTTCTCAGGAGAACTGAGCCAACCAGCTTTCCCAACTTCTTGTCTAAACTTTGCTCTACAGATCCCAAAGGTGCTTTTTCAAGAGGTCCCTGGACTTTCTGGTTTTTCTTTGAAGACGTTTTGTTTCTCACCCAAGAAGCTTCTTCAGCTCTTGCATGAAGAAGCTTCTTGGATGAGAAGTGAAATGTCTTCAAAGAAGAATCAGAAAGTCCAGTTGCCTTTTGAAAAAGCACCTTTGGGACAACCATGACCTGGATCAAGGGTAGCCAATCTTTTGAACTGCAGGGACCACCAAACTCATAATTTTAAATCCTGCAGACCACTAACATGATTTTTTTTTTGGGGGGGGGGGGATTTTCTCAGGGTTTTTGCAGAAAACAGCAGACTTGGAAAATCCCCAAAAAAGTCTTCAGGAAAATTCCCCATCCTGTTTTCCTACTGATCGATCATTCTTTATTTGCTATTACAGGATTCCAGCTCCGTTCTCGTGGGGAGAAAGAGACTTTTGTCTTCATGCAAGGAAAGCAGCAGAAGCAGCAGAAATCTTTCTTTCTCTCTCCCAAACTCCACCAGAAATGAGTCTTTATAAGACTTGTTGCGCCAATGCAGCCTCTGGGAGCAGGATGCCTTGCAGGGTCCCAAAGACTCATTGCTGGTGGAGTTTGGGGGAGAGAAAGAAAGACTTTTGCTGCTTTCCTTGCGTGCAACCAAAAGAAGAAAGAAGTGGAAAGAAGCAGCCAGGCATGTGGGGTAAGTGGGGCAAGTTCCACCCCTTCCTCCCTTTCCCCCCTCCCCAGACTACCTTGTGTTGTTCGCAATACAAGTGATGCAAGCCTTGTGTTCCTGTGCAGCCTGGTTTAATTGCACGGGTGTGTGTGCTTTGGGGATGACATTTCTCTGCAGATCACAAAATTTTTCTCACAGATCACCAGTGGTCCCTGGCCCACTGGTTGGCAACCACTGACCTGGATGGCTAAGAGTCTCCATAGACATTTTGTCTACAGTGGAGAAGAAATGAAGATTTTCCATGCAGATTCAACTAACAAAGCTACAGCTTGAAGTACTGTCCCAAGAGCCAAAGGGCCATATTTGTTTTCTGCTGTTCCAGAAGCCTTCATTTCGAGGAAAACAGTTTTAATTTAGGGGTCCTTGGTGCTCTCTGAGCTTGGTTGCTTTCTTACAGACTTTACATTACCCAACTAGGTAACATCATCAGTACTAGAAGGGAGTGGGGTTTGTGGAGTGGAGGAGGGGGATGACTGTGGAGTCCTTGGTACCCTCTGAGTTTGGTTGTTTTCTTACAGACATTTCATTACCCAACTAGGTAACATCATCAGTGCTGGAGGAGGAGGAGGAGAAAGAAGAGGAGGAGGGAAAGGACAGTGGGGTCCTTGGTATTCTCTGAGCTTGTTGGTTTTCTTGCAGATGTTTCATTGCCAAACTAGGTAACATCATTAATGCTAATCTAGCTAGTTTGGTAATGCAACATCTGCAAGAAAACAGCCAAGCTCAGAGAGCACCAAAGACTTCTCATTTCAACCCTGAGCTACAATATTCTCCTTTATTACTTTTAATTAAAGATTTCCTGACCGTATCAGGCTGGAGAAAAGTGCTGCAGGAATGCAGGACCTCATGAGACCTTTTGAAGGGAGGAATAAAATAAAGAATTAAAATAAAGAATGGATAATTAATCAATTAGCGGCACCATCAAGATATCAGAAGTGTATAGCTTTATAGCGCACTGATGAGACCACACTTGGAATATTGCATCCAATTCTGGTCACCATAATACCATAAAACAAAATGCACTCTAGAAAGAGTACAGAGAACAGCAACAGGGACGATACAGAATTTGGAGGCTAAATTGTACAATGAACAGTTAAGGGAATTAGGTATGTTTTGCCCAATGAAGAAAAGGTGTGATGACCCGGAGCATGGCACAAAAAGCAACAAAGTCACAAAAGTAGATAAAGTTCCTTTAATTCCTCCAACTTGGCTCCCAATGTCCAGTTATCATCGGCTGGAGAAAAACCTCTCCCAAGAACAGTTTTTAAAGGGAAGAAATTCAGTCCGAACCCAAAGTACATATAAATTATAAATAAAAACCAACACAAACCATGCTGAAGCAATTAATGAGACAAGGCAAGATAAGGAATTGCAGACTTCAACAGATAATGAAACAAACACAGTTGGGAGGATGCCAGAACCCAGATAAGACTTGACAAACCAAAATAATTCATGCTTTGCTTCCAGCAAGGTGCTGTGCGCAAATGCCCTTTTAAAATCTTGTTTTCCCAGCTGCAGCTAATGACAGGAATCAGGGCCTTTTTCTCCCCTGTAACCTATGTTGCTCCCTTATCTGTTCCTCCCTGCATGCCCTAGAATGAAGAGGGAATGGGCCTGGGTCTTCCTCTGAATGCCCTGCCAGACTGTGCCCTTCCCCAGTTTCCTCCACAGCCACTGGAAGTCGGCTGTTCGACCTCCCCTTCAGAATCAGATTCGAACAGAGGCATGACAAAAGGCTTACAGGAAACCTGATAACTATCTTCCAATGCTGGAAGGGGTGTAGCACCTCTGGCCACGAGAAGAAACAATGGGTGAAAGTTAATCAGAGGGAGATCCAACCTGGAAATAAGGAAAAATTTCCTGATGATAATTATTAATCAGTGGAACAGCCTGCCTCGAGAAGTTGTGAATGCTCTATCACTGGAGGTTTTTAAGAAGAGATTGAATGACCAACTGTCTGAAATGGTATAGTGTTTCCTGCTTGAGTAAGGGGTTGGACTAGAAAAACTCTGAGGTCCCTTCAAGTCCTATCATTCCATGATATTATGACAATTGTGGAAGGTCATGATACAGATTCCTTTATTTGAAAAAAATGAAATAAATCAGATAACCTTTGTAAGCTGACTGTTGTAGATAAAATATATAATATAAGGTCTTCAGCCTAAGCAGAGTTCTTTTTTTTTAACGTATAACAAAATAACAGAAGTGGAAGGGACCTTGAAGGTCTTCTTGGGAATAAAAAAGGGAGGGAGAAGAAGAGAGGGAAGAGGGAAAGAAAAAGAAGCTACAAAGGACAGAAACAAGATATAAAGGTACAGGAAAAGCGTACAAGAGTTAAAGGTATAAACCTATTTAAAAGACACAGAGACAATGGTTAAAATTTAATTTAGGAGAGGATTCTGCAAGGGTGCATGGGATAGCATTGTTATATTAGAAATGGAAAAGGGTTAGAAAATATGTTTAGATGATTAAAGCGACAGAAAAAAATTGTATTGATGTGTAATGGAATATTTGTTTGTAAAGAGAATAAGGCTCTCAATGATTTAAAAAGAAAGTTAAACAAAAACTGAAAAGAAACATGGAAGATTTTTATTAGTTGACAAGATGAATTTGAATAAGAATTTTATTGACTACTGTTAGTAACTATTGTTTTGTTTTTTATTTAAAGACAGTAATAAGTAAAATATGAAATATAAATGATTAAAGTGAAAGACAACTGATATTACTAGGTAATGTTTGTTAAAAGAAATAGAAATGTAAAAGATTGTTATTAATATTAATGGCATAGCTGTACTTGAATAGAATAATTATTCTATTTACAATTGTTATTCATATATACATATACATATACATACATACACACACACACACACACACACACACATATATATATATATATATATATATGGATCTTTGGTTATTCGGGTTTTCTCCCGTGTAAGATTGGAAGTAGCCTAGATACTAGGGTTTCTTAGGATGGTGGATATGAAACCCTAAGGACAGAATCGAGTTAGAAAATCAAGGAGTATACGAAATCCCTTGCACTGCCTGTCCCACCACATACATTGGACAGACTAACAGAAGAATAGGTGCACGCATTGAAGAACATAAGAACTCAATCAAAAAGGAAGAACCGACCTCTTCCCTGGTCCAACACCTCAAAGCCACAGGACATGAGATTGACTTTAAAAATACCAGAACTATCGCCAAAACCGAACACTTCAGCAGCAGAATCATCAGAGAAGCCATAGAGATAGAAAAACGCCCACACAGCATGAATAAACGAGATGATGCCTCCCGCCTACCAGCCATTTGGAAACCCGCCCTCATGAACAGACGCATACCTAACATGAAGAATGACACCAGACCCACACCCCTGATAGCCACACAAGATGCCACCACCACACTTCCACGTGGAAAGCAGACTCACACCCACACAGAAGATGAAACACGACCACGGACCAGAAGCTGCACTGCAGCTGCATCACTACCCACCTCAAACCCCTCTGAGCCATACATGAAGCAAACTGACCCCCACCATGAAGATGCAGCACGACCACAAACTCGAAGCCAAACAGCAAGATCACAGCTCACCAGCTCAAACCTTCCAGCAACTAAGACTAACCTGAGCACAATCAAGCCCCCACCTGAACAGAACACGCCTCCAGCCAATCAGAACACAGCCAACCCCCCAACCAATCAGAACACAGCCAAACCCCCAACCAATGAGAACACCCCCCCATCCAATCAGAACACAGCCAAGCCCCCAGCCAATCAAGTCACACCCCCAGGAGCAGTTAAAAGGAAGAAGCAGCTGCAAGCTCACATCACTCTGAGAAGCACAGAGCTGAAGACCAAGCCTGAAGATGATGAATGAGACTTCATCGAAACGTTGCCTAGATACTTCCAATCTTACGCGGGAGAAAACCCGAATAACCAAAGATCCACATATATATATATATATATTCTTAAGTTTTTACGGGTACTTAAATGTATGGTATTCAGCTTTGTTCGGGTATTTTCCCACATCATTGTAGTTGTGCTTTTAAAATTGCAGCAACGTTTCGGCAGAATCTCATCTGCCATCATCAGGCTTCTGTATTGTGTCCGTCTGATGATGGCAGATGAGATTCTGCCGAAACGTTGCTACAACTTTAAAAGCAGTACAATGACGTGGGAAAATACCCGAACAAAGTAGAATGCCATACATACATACATACATACATATATATGCACACACACACACAAACACTCATATATATACATATACACTTTTTTCTTTTAAGAATTTAGTGTGTATTTTTAAGGGAATGTTCCAAGCAGAATTTTATTGAAAATAGGTATGTGTTATAAAATAGAGGTTAAAGAATGAATGTTATAACTGTAAAGGTGTAACTTAAATTTTTAAACAAGATTTGAAAAAAGACACAAAGGTGTTACACTCCAGTCTAGTAATTACAGGGGAAAATTTGTTTTATGAGAAAAGATAATATGAAATTGTAAACAGGACAGATGAAAGTATAAAAACATTGATTAGAAAGATTTTAAAAATTAGAAAAAGTTATGTAATTGAATTAAGAAAGGAATGAGATAATTTAAAATAAGGCTACAGGACGTAAAGAAAGGAAAAAGCTATTGAAAAAATGTGAAAATAGTTATAAGATATGGATTAGAATGTATAAGATAAATATGTATTGAATTTAAGTCTGTATGGAGAAGTGATAACCCGGGGTATATTTTATTTGTATTTATATGTTTTGTGAAAACTTAAATAAAACTTTTATATAAAAAAAGGATGTGCTTCACTAGAGGTGCTTTTTCCAGAAGTCAGCTGGATTTTGTTTTTCTTTGAAGACGTTTCACTTCTCATCCAAGAAGCTTCTTCAGTTCTGACTGAATCGTGGAGGATGGAAGATGAAGTCATCTGATCATTAGTATTTCCTCTAAGAGTCATTAAGGCCACTTGGGGAAATGTTTATCTGTACCCTTGGGGTCACCTGAATAATGCAAATGGGTATGGAAATTTCTTAGAACTGCTGAAAGGGCCGTGTGATGGACAGGAGATAGGTGATGTTGTATGCCTCTCCTTTTGTTGAGAGAAGGCTCTTCACTCGTAATGTAGATAGCCTCTTTGAGCCATCTTTCAAACCAGTGGTCCTCTCTGGACTTTGGGGTAATCATAGCCTGGATGACTGAGACATTTAGCAAAATGAAAGTGAATATTATGGGCCCATTTGGGGGCTGGATCATGTCTGAAACACCACAAAGTCTTCCCCTCCCTTCCAGATAACAGATAATCAGAGTTGGAAGGGACCTTGTAGGTCATCTAGTCCACACACACACAACCTGCCCAAGCAGGAAAGCCTACACCATTTCTGACAAATGGCAGTCCAGTCTCTTCTTGAAAGCTTCCAGTGATGAAGCTCCCACAACTTCCAAAGGCAACTTCTGTTCCATGGGTTGATTGTTCTCACTTTCAGAAAGTTTCTCCTTATTTTCAGATTAAGTCTCCCCTTGTTCAGTTTCCATCCATTATTCCTTGTCTGGCCTTCAGGTCCCTTAGAAAATAGCTTGACCGCTTCCTCTCTGTGGCAGCCCCTCAAATATTGGAAGACTGCTATCATGTCTCCCTTGGTCCTTTTCTTCATTAGACTAGCCAAGCCCAGTTCCTGTAACCATTCATTGTATGTTTTAGCCTCCAGCCCCCGAATCATCCTGGTTGCTCTTCTGTGCACTTTTTCAGAGTCTCAACCTCTTTTTTTATAGTGTGGTGACCAAAACTGGATGTAGTGCTCTAGGTGTGGTCTTACTAAGGCTTTATAAAGTGGTATTAGTACCTCACTGTATCATGTCTGAAACACCACGAAGTCTTCCCCTTCCTTCCAGATTTTTCTCCACTCCTGTATTGGCGAGATCCAGCAGGATAATGGAATGTCTGGTCTTTTCCATCACATTGTGTCCCAAACATTTTGCATATTCTGATGTTGGGCTGTTGAATTCTGGCCAATTCCCTAAAGAGGAAAGTGTGGCCTCTGAAGATTTTTCTTCTTCTTTGTACTCAAATCTTCAGAATGCAGGAATTGCCGAGAAGCAAAGCCAGGACATTTTTAAAGAGATGTGGCTTAGCGCCACTCTGAATTATGAATTGGATTCAACTTGTTTCCAAGAAGTTCTTCCAAATCTGTAGAAAGCCACTAAATGGGGTAGTTTTATTTATTTATTTTGCAAACGAAAGTAAAAAAACTACTTTGGTGCAGTTGCTCAATCTGTCACTTGTTGAAATGGGTATAGAAATCAGTCAATGATTCTCAATCAATCACAATCAGTCCATTTTGAATGCCTCTGTAATTTTCTTCTTCTGATCAAGAGGCATCCTATGCAGATGATTTGACAGCTGTTTCATGTATCTTTCTACTTATTTGTTTATATATTTATTTATAAAATTTATAGGCCACCTGTAATTGACCCAGGGCATGGCACAAAGGTAATACAGGCAGTTGGCAGTTCAAGCTGCCCAGTGGTGGGATTCAGATTTTTTTTTTTACTGCCGGTTCAGTGGGCGTGGCTTGGAGGGTGCACTGTCGACTCATAAAATATTTCTATGGTCTTTTTAGGGTTGCCAACAGAAAGGAAGGGGGGGGAGCAGTGTGGCAGCTTGCAAAACCAAAAGCGCATTCCATAAATGTTTTCCAAGATAGGAACTGGGTGACTGAGGTTTCTGCCGCAAAAAATTCTAACTGGAGAGCCTGATTGATGACTCTGGGCTATGGATGTGTCCCATTGGAGAAATTGAATTATGATACACCCAGGGGGTGGAGGGAAAACCAGAGTCAAGGGTGACAATGAATGATGTGCCTCAGAGTCGGCTACACCCAGGCAGTGCCAGCATGTAACTCCCAATAAATCCTTTTGAAGATTTGGAAGTTTGGCTCGAGACTCATGATTTAAACGGGTGTTCAACAGTGTGTTCAACAGCTGATGTGCGGCAATCTGCTGTGCCGCACGAAGCAGCTGAGCTTCAAAAGCAGGAAATAAAGGTCGGTATAGAACTGGGGCGTGCAGATGGGTGGGTTCAGCAGCTGATCGCTAGAGTCAACTGGTTCGCTCACAGATGATTCTCTGCGCTACCGGTTCAGGTGAACCAGGGCGAACTGGTAGAATACCACCACTGAAACCATCCCTTTATTGCTCCAAATTTCCCCAAATGCTCCCATATTTCTGGCAAGTCCCAGAGCAAAGTGAGGACACACCCACCCACCCACACACCTCAAGCGGCTGCTGGCTTCAACCAGTCCAGCCCAATGCTGTGAGCACCACAGCTGCAAAGCAAGAAATCCAGCAGAATGCAATGAATCCAGGAAAGTTCAAACGTCAGCACTCAACCCTCCATGAATTCAGCATTTGTCCCCACAAATGCCCCTCCCCACAGCATCTCCTTAAGGCTCAGTCCCCAGGTGTGCCTTGTGAAGAGGAGCGGGGTGCTCTCCTCCTGAGTAGTTGGGTCAGTCGGTGCTGTTCTCACCTTCTCTCCATTCTCCTTGCTCAGGGATCAGGAGAGGGTGGTCCTTGCTCATTGCCTGAGCTCTGAGGCTCTTCATGTTCACTGCTTAGCCTCCCTTGGTCATCCCTGCCCTCCTTCTTCTCTGCCTACAAGTCATCCCAATCTTGAAAGTCCCTGGCCTGACTGAGCTTGCTCCCCCCATTTTCCTCCCACACCAACAAAGCCACCCCTTCGATCTCTCTCTACTCCACTTCCAGCTAGTCTTCCTCTACAGAGTCAGGCTCAGATGGGGGGCATGACACCACCCATCTTACCTCAAAATAATTTTGGGTGGTTTACAATGACAAAAGGTTAAAAAAAAACCTAGATCAGCTAAAAACAGCTAAAGACTGCTCAGCCATTTATCAAAAATAGCATAGGTCTCTTGCGAGACAGTAGGGGGTTGGAGTAGATGACCTTCGAGGTCCCTTCCAACTCTGTTATGATTACTGGGTCTTGGCCCAAGGGAGTGGTGGGATTCCAACATTTTTACTATTGGTTCGGTGGGCATGGTTTGGTTGGTGTGGTGTGGCTTGGTGGGCATGGCTTAGTGGGCATGGCAGGGGAAGGATACTGTAAAATTTCCATTCCCACCTCACTCCAGGGGAAGATTAATGCAAAATCCCCATTTTCTCCCCATCCCACTAACCGTCTTTCCAGCCCCATTCTCCTGTGCAGGGCAACAAAAAAAGACCCAGCCGATCAGCTGGGACTCGGGAAGCAGAGAATAGATGGAGGCAGGGCCAGTCAGAAGTGGGATTTGCTGGTTCTCTGAACTGTTCAAAATTTCTGCTTACTGGTTCTCCAGAACTGTTTAGAACTGGCTGAATACTCACCTCTGGCCCAAAGTCCCCCATCTGGCTTTCATGGCCAAAGTGAGACTAGAATTCACCTTCCCCCTCTTTCTAGCCTGGCATCTTAACCATCGGACCAAACTGGCCCTCTTGCCATGAATTTGTTGGCCATGAAAAACACTGAACTTTTACATCCCCAGGATAAGTTGTCCAAACTCAAGAGATCTTCATTGCCAATATGATTAGAACAGAGCAGAAGTCTGCCTGCAAAGCAGCAATTGTAAGGCTGCCAATATTGGGCAAAGCAGAAGGACAATGGCAGCGAAAAGCTTATGGCACTTCCCTGTTGTGACTGGGAGGTTTGAGCCTGCTGTGCGCTTTGAGTCTGATGTGTCAGAAGACACTGGTTCGAGTGTTGAGGAGGGTTTGGCATTGGGATTTGAGCCTGCTTTAATGGGAGATGCAGACATGAGCCAGGAGGATGAGGAAGTGTAGGAATCACCATCCTCTCCAGAACCTTCCTCATCTATTATGCCTCAGGTGTCAGCAGATGATCGACAGAACATGCCGGGGTCCTTGGGTGATGATCAAGCCGATGAATGTTGGGTTGATGTAAGGACTAGACGAAGGCTGAGATGTCAAGCACAAATTGAAAGGAAACATCAAATCAGGGACTGAGTAGAGAGACTGACACGCCCCTTCAAGGAATATAAGGAGGCGTGTTAGCTTGGAATCCCCGTTCGGGTCAAACTTTATTATTTACATTTGCAGTTTGGAAAAAGTTTTCTGTTTGCCATTCGGCTCTGATTTATAGTGTTGCTCGTTATCTGGATTTGCAGACAGCTTCTGGGAAAGCTGCCAACGACGAATTCAGCCAGAGGAAAGTTAACTCTGTTGTTCCTGATATTGTCTGTTCGTGTTTTTTCCTTTGGACATTTGGACTCTCACCTTGTGGCCACAGGTGAGGCAGAACACTTCCCTATGCATTATCCAAATGTGGTTTGTTAGTTCACTTCCCAAGTTGGCTGGTACCCAGCCATTAAGGCTTTGGCACATGGATGTTAGGCAACCAGTTCCATTGTCATGACCTTGTCAGAATCTGATTTGGAGGGGGAGGCTGAGTAGCTGACAGGGAGTGGGAGTGTAGCTCCGTTGGCTGGGGAAGGGCACAGTCCGGCTGGGCAGAGCAGGGACAAGGGAGAGCAAGGGAGAGGGAATTTGGAGGAAGACCCAGGCCCACCCCCTCTTCATCCTAGGGCATGCAGGGAGGAATGGAGAAGGGAGCAACGTGAGTTGCATGGCTTATGGGAAAGGAAAGGGCCCTGATTCCCTTCATTAACTGCAGCTGGAAACACAATGTATAAAATAGGAAGCTGCACATAGCAAAGTTGTTGGGAGCAAATCATGAATTATCTGGTATTGTCGAGGTTTATTTGGGTTATTGGCATCTTCCCAACTGTGTGTGTTTTGCTGGGCTTTCAAGCCTGCAATTCCTTCTCCTACACTGTCAAGTTAATTACTGCAGCGTGGTTTGTGTGGATTTTGATTTATAGTTTGTATGTACTTTGTTTTCGGACTGAATTTCCTCCACTTAAAGGCTGTTCTTGGGAGAGCTTTTTCTCCAGCCAAAGGTAACCTGGACATTGGGGGCAAAGTTAAAGGTATTAAAGGGACACTTCTTGCTTATTTGACTGTGCTGCCTTTGTGCCATGCCGTGGTTTATCACGTCCATGATGAAGAAAGAGTCTACACATGGCAGGAGCTTCTGGAAATATGCTATAGTATGCAGAGGTCAACTCATTTCCAGTTGGCAGTTGGCTTATTACCTTTGCTGTATACATTCAATGATTATAATTCTCCGGATGTAGTTTTCAGTGTTTCTAAGACCAGGTGCGCACATATAAAGTAACCAGATAAATAGCAATAATTGGCAATAAGCATCATTAAGATGCATTGCTAATTAATAACTTAAGTAGCTCAGCTTATTCTTGCTTCATTGAACAGAGTCAGAATAAAAGAGTTGGAAGGGACTGCAGAGGTTTTCTTGTTCAATTCCCTGCACAAACCCAATACCATTTCAGACAAGTGGTTATCCAATCTCTTCTTAAAAACTTCCAGAGTTTTTAACAAGACCTGGAGACTGAAATATATGAAGAACGCTTGCAGGAAATGGATATGGCTAGTCTACAAAAAAGAAGGAGTAGAGGGGACATGATAGCAGTCTTCCAGGATTTGAAAGTGTTGTGAATTAATAAAAAGTGAATTAATAAAAGTGCTTAATAAAGATTATTAAAACCTTTAGAAAAGTGCAGGGTTCTGACTCTGCACTTCTGATTGGCTGATAATAGCGACATCTGATTGCTCCGTTCAGGAGAATTTGATTGGCTATTAGCGGGCCTCTCTCAATGGTTAAGGGATGTAACGCTTCCCATTTCTTATTGGTTACTTGATCAGCAGCTTGCCTATAAAAAGGGCTGTTGCTGCCGTAGTTTTTGCTCTGTTCCACAATGTTAAATAAAGAGTTGAAGTTCACTGTTCATCGTCTCGTCTCCAATCCTTGCGCCCATGCGCAGAACATAACACTGGCGACGAGGGTGGGATTTGGAGATGTCAGAGCTGACTGAACACTACAGAGCACCAAACAGAGCACGTGGCTGAAGATGCACCAACGGCTGAACCATGTCCAGCAGCGTCATTCCATCTGCTCCATTCGACCCGGCACAAGAAGACTGGGACTCATATATGGACCGATTCCAGATGTTTCTGGAGACCAACAACTTGAAGGATGCCAAAACCAGAAAGAAGTGAGCGGTATTCCTAACTCACTGCGGGCCGACCGTGTTTAAGATGGCCAAGGCACTAGCCAAACCAGCTGAAGTGAAGTCCATGGACTGGGACGTCCTCGGATCTCCAGAATCTGGGAGGCCTCTGTGGGTTCGCCAACCTCGAAGAGGCCTTGAGAGACTGAATAGTGCTGGGATTAGATGCACTAGCCATCCAAAGTAAGCTGATGGTGAAAGGCAACATTAGCCTTGCAGATGCCATCGCTGACGCTACTGCAGCAGAAACAACCAAGAAGTGGGTTGCACGAATGCGCCGCACCCAAGCCCCGCTCCGCCAACTCACCAGCGAAATCTCGCCTCACCTGGAGAGACAGGCAACGACAGCCCACAATGAGGAGCTTGAATCGTCATCAGAAAGCGATGAAGAAGAGGTCAACCAGCTCCGGTCTGAACGAGACCAACGCCATCAACATAACCAGAGAATACAGTACCAATGCGCTGGTTGTGGGGCAAACCACCCACGATCAGACTGCAAATTCCTCGATGCACTCTGCCATGTGTGCAGGAAAAGAGGTCACATCGGAAGAGTTTGTAGAAGCAAGCAAGGATCCAAAACCCCCTCAGAGGGGGACCAACTACCGCAAGCCCACAGGAAGTCGTCCTGTGAATCGAGAAAGCTTAACCCACCAATGGAACAACCACTCCTGCAGAAACAAACCACTAGCCCAGTCAACGAAGCAGGAAGAGGCACACCAAACCTTTACGATCGGTCATGCCTCATCATTAGATGCTAAGAAGATCCGGGTGAAGGTTGCCATCGAAAACCAGCCCTGCATGATGGAAGTTGATTCAGGATCGTCCCTCTCGATGGTTTCCTGGAAGACCCTTAAACAATTAATCCCCACCATCCGGTGGCAAGACCTCAGATTCCAAAGAATCATACTTAAGGACTATCAGGGAAATCGAATTCCAGTCGTTGGATCCAGCAAAGTCCGTGTCTCATTTAAAAATCGTACTGCATCCCTACCACTAACCGTAGTCGACAGGGATCAGCCTAGTTTGTTAGGCCTCCAATGGTTCGCCCCACTTGGAATTGAAGTAGCCGGCATTCACCGAACCAACAGCGACAACTGGGAAGAAGCCATCATCCGGGAGTTCCAGGACGTTTTTACAGAGAAATTAGGCGAGTACAAGGGGACCCCGATATCATTTAACCTTAACCCCAAAGTAGCTCCCATCCGCCTTAAGCCTCGTCGAGTTCCATTTGCCCTTAAACCAAAGATTGATGAGCAGCTTGATAAATTAATAGCCCAGGGTGTGTTAGAACCAACCGACCATACTCCCTGGGAAACCCCAATTGTAACAACCATCAAGCTGGATGGATTGTTAAGAATTTGTGGGGACTAACGAGCCACCCTGAATCACGCCCTTCAGCAGAATGCTTACCTGGTACCGGTGGTACAACACCTTCTCCATTCCCTGGGGGGCGGAAAAGTCTTTGCTAAATTGGATTTAGCACAGGCATACCAACAACTGCCTGTAGACCAAAAAATGGCAGAGGCACAAGCGATCGTTACGCACCGAGGTGCATTTAAGTGCAACTGAATCCAATTCGGAGTTAGCATAGCCCCAGGAATTTTTCAGAGCTTGATGGAGAGACTACTACAGGGTATAAAATGGGTTGTACCTTATTTTGATGACGTTTTAATTGCTGCTCCAACTAGAGAAATACTAAGGGAGTGCCTGAGGTTAGTTCTCCAGAAATTTAAAGACTCTGGCCTAAAAGTAAAAAAAAATAAGTGTCAACTGTGTACGGATAAGGTAGAATTTTTGGGATACTTAATCGATAAACAAGGCATTCACCCCACCGATAGCAAGCTTAGGGCAATCAAAAACGCTCCCAGGCCCCGAAATAAGACTGATCTCCAAGCTTTCCTGGGCCTTATCAAATTCTACAATGTGTTCCTGCCCCACAAAGCGACCGTAGCTGAGCCCCTACATTGTCTGTTGGACAAAAAGGCAACCTGGGTCTGGGGACACTGAGAAGAACACGCGTTCCGACAAGTAAAAAACTTATTGACTTCAGATGCTGTTTTAAATGCAGTATAATGAGACTTTGCCTTTAATGATTACATGTGATGCATCACTATTCGGAGTGGGTGCCATTTTGAGCCATGTGTTACCAAATGGTAGTGAAGCCCCTATTGCCTACTTTTCAAAAACGCTATAAAAAGCTGAACGTAATTGTAGTCAAATCGATAAAGAGGCTCTTGCTGACGTTTCTGCTGTTAAATGATTTCATGAATATATTTATGGGTGAGTTTTTACTATAGTCACCGACCACAAACCTTTGCTGGGGATTATACCTGGGACAAGCCAACCCCTTATATATTATCTCCCAGAATGACTTGCTGGTCGGAATTCTTGGCTGCATATAATTAAAAAAAGCAACACCGCCTGGGGAAAGCCATCCCCCACGCTGACGCACTAAGCCGTGCACCACTTCCTGAAACCATTGACGACCCAGCTCCAACCGTCGCGACGGTCCAGATTGAAACACTTCAATCACCACCACTGACAGCTCGAGATATCACAATCGAAACCAAACGTGATCCCATTTTGGCATGAGTTCTTAGCTGGGTCAAGCAAGGATGGCCATTGGATCAAATCCCTGACAACTTTAGTCCTTTCAAGAATCGAGAGACGGAACTGTTTTCCCAGAAAGGCTGCATAATTTGGGGGGATAGGGTCGTTGTCCCAGAGTGGCTGCAATGAGCGGTATTGAAAACCTTGCATGAAGGCCACCCCGGCATAGTGCGCATGAAGGCGCTTGCACGAAGCTACGCATGGTGGCCGAGTATCGACAAGCACATCGAAGCCTGAGTAAAGACTTGTTACAAATGCCAGAAAGTTAGCAATGCCCCACCGAAAGCAACCCCAACAAAGTGGGAAACACCCAGGGGACCATGATCCCGTATTCATATTGACTTTGCGGGACCTACTAAAGGACACACATTCCTAGTAATGAGTAGGTGGATGCCAACTCAAACTGGCTTGAAATCCATGAAATGAAAAGTTCCACAACCGAATCAGTCATCAGGAAATTGGACAGATTATTCGCAACCCATGGACTGCCAGACATTCTGGTATCCGACAACGGGCCCCAGTTTACCGTGCTTTCTTTTGAACAGTATTTGGCGGACTGTGGTATTCGCCATGCGCTAACTTCGCCGGGGCATCCTGCAGCCAATGGAAGAGCCGAGCGCATGGTACAATTCATCAAAAAAACCCTACATAAAATGGACTATGGCGATATCGAAGATAAGATTAACCGGATACTCCTCCTTCAACACATCACTCTGCACAGCGTCATCAACAAGACTCCAGCCGAATTGTTAATGGGATGGAAACTCCGCTCCCACCTTGACCTACTACACCCATCATACGAACCAGAAAAACCACATGGATCCAGTGGGAAATGCCACCAATTCCAGATAGGCGACTTAGTCTTCGCTAAAAACTTTTCTGGCGATCCTTTGTGGGTCAAGGCAACTGTAATCCAAGTCACAGGACCCAGGTCGTACCGAGTAAAAAGTTGCAATGGAAGAATATGGAAGTGCCATATTGATCAGCTGTGTTCAAGGCTGCAACCTCGTTTCTGCAACTCCGGTAACTTCCAAACTGAGGGGGGAGGAAATGCCGAGGAGACCGAGTTCGAAACGGCAGAAAGCACGAGTGGAAGAGGTGAGCATTCAGAAGAATCAGAGAGGGTGGTGGACTTGCCTCAAAGAGACACCTTGTCAGAAGCAAGCCCACAACGAGGACATTAGTGGCACCGAGTTTTTAAATGAAGGTTCGGAGGCACCCTACTTGCCAGAAAACGTTCCGCCCAAGCAAGACTATAAACAAGTACCAGGGAGACAGCGAAAATTAAATGATGATCTGGTTTATTGGCCCCATCTGAGAACTGTAATATCTCTAATGGAATAGATCTTGAAAGTTTGAGAGCCCTTACAATCATCTAACACCAAGGAGAGGAGCAACCTGGAATTAAAGAGAAACTCCCTAACAGTGAGGACAGCCACCTGTCTGAAATGGTATGGGATCTCCTGTTTGAGCAGGGGGTTGGACTAGAAGACCTCCAAGATCCCTTCCAGCTCTATTCTGATTGAATGCTGTGCATCATGTCATTGTATTTGCAGACATGATCATGATTGCAGCTTAAGAATTGCCAGCAGGGACAGCAATTTTTGGGCTGCCAGAAGTTTCTGCTGACCCAAGGAACAGTGGATAAATATTTCTTTAACTCATTGACAAAGAAACATGCTACATTTCCCCAGGTTTTCCAGTATGGAAACAAAATCAACATGAAGTTAAATGCAGGATTTTGTTCTTTTTCAAAATGCTTTAATGTCTGTGAATTTAAATTAATCTTGCCTCCCTAGTTCCAGTTAAAAAGAGAGGCAGCTCTTCTCATTTAAGCTGCTAGAAAGAAAAAAATAGCAAAGAGAAGAAGGAGCCAATAGCCAAGAGCAATAAGGGAAAAAAAAACCCCAACTAATGTAAATTCAGGCAGCTTCAGAGTCATATTGCAGACAAAAGAAAGAGAATTTTAAAGCAGCAGATAAACGGGACTTCTACACAGAGTTGATTTCAAGATTCATTAATATTTTTTTTCTGTGATCACCAAACATTGATTAGAATGGAAGCAAATTAAAAAGGATGTACATCCATATTTATGGATTTTTTTTTTAAATAGAGGAGCTTCTTAAATAAATATTTTTGTGAAGTTCTAACTTTATCCTGGGAGGCAGGTGAATCTGAAAGAAAGAAGAAAAACTCAGGCTGTTTCTTTCTCTTTTTTTTAAAACAAATTATTCCTTTAAAATATTTGCATGGATGCTTATCTTAGACCCCAAGTGGACTTCCATTCCCAGAATTCCTCAGCCAGGATGCTTTAAGGACCGTGGACTTCAATTTCCAGAATGCCCCAGCCTTTATGACGTGGGTGTCAAACATGTGGCAATACATTGGTGTCACATGACATTTTGTGAGGTTATCCCCCTTCGTGGAGCTGGAGTGGCTGTGGCCTGTGCGTGATGCAGGGCGGGCATAGCCAGCTCGCCATCACTTGTGTGATGGCCCGAGCCAGCGGTGGGATTCAACCAGTGTTACTACAGGTTCAGTAAATACGTTTGGATGCTGCCATGGTTGTAAGTGTGAAAGTCACTTTTTCCAACACCATTGTAAACTTCAAATTGGCACTAAATGCTTCTAAGTCAAGGATTACCTGTTTTAAACGAATAGTCATAAATTGAGGATTACCTGTTGCCCATTTGAACATCTCCGGGCTTCGTTAGGGGATCACGTTGGCAGGATCGCATCTATAACCCCGCAGAAAAAGAAATTTCCTAGCTGGATTTCGTTTGAGCTTTGGCAGCTCTGGAGTGAGGAACAGAAAGATTCTGAGATGTAATATTTTGAATCGTTACTTGAGCGGCTGTCACCCATAATGGGCAGTTGACTTGATTTCTGCTCCCATAAATCATTTCAAGTGCATAATGGCCTTCCTTGGCAGGACTAAGCAAAAAGGGAGTTATTTGTTTTTCCTCCTTTAAGCAGAGATTTTTTTTTCTTTTTCTTTTTTCAAATAGAGATGGATCTTGACAGACTAGAACACTGGGCCCTACCTAACGAAATGAAATTCCTTGTAGAGAAGAGTAAAGTCCAACACTTAGGCAAGAAAAACCAAAAGTACACACATAGACTGGGTGAAACTAGGCTCAACAGCAGTAACTGTTCGAGGGATCTTGGCATCTTAGTGGACAACCAGCTAAATATGAGCTAACAGTGCGCACCAGGCACCAAAAAAGCTAATGCAATCCTGTTGTGAATTCATAAAAGTGCTTAAATAAAGATTATTAAAAACCTTTAGAAAAGTGCAGGGTTCTGGCCCTGCACTTCTGATTGGCCGATAATAGTGACATCTGATTGGTCCGTTCAGGAGAATCTGATCGGCTATTAACGGGCCTCTTTCATTGGTTAGGGGAACTAACGCTTCCAGTTTCTGATTGGTTATTTGATCAGCAGCTTGCCTATAAAAAGGGCTATTGCTGCCGTAGTTTTTGCTCTGTTCCACAATGTTAAATAAAGAGTTGAAGTTCACTGTTCATCATCTCGTCTCCAATCCTTGCGCCCATGCGCAGAACTTAACACTGGTGATGAGGGTGCGATTTGGAGACGTCAGAGCTGACTGAGCACTACAGAGCACCAAACAGAGCACGTGGCTGAAGACACACCAACGGCTGAACCATGTCTAGCAGCGTCATACCACCTGCTCCATTCGACCCAGCACAAGAAGACTGGGACTCATATATGGACCGATTCCAGATATTTCTGGAGACCAACAACTTGAAGGGTGCCACTACTGGAAAGAAGCGAGCGGTATTCCTAACTCACTGCGGGCCGACCATTTTTAAAATTGCCAAGGTACTAGCCAAACTGACTGAGGTGAAGTCCATGGACTGGGACGTCCTCGGGCCCCTTCTATGGGCCCACTATGCACCAACCGTACCAACGCTTGTTTGAAGACATGAATTTTATCAGAGGGACCAGCGGAAGGGAGAAAGCATTGCAGATTTCATTGCGGATCTCTGGAATCTGGGAGGCCTCTGTGGGTTCACCGACCTCGAAGAGGCCCTGAGAGACCGAATAATTCTGGGATTAGATGCACTAGCCATCCAAGGTAAGCTGATGGCGAAAGGCAACATTAGCCTTGCAGATGCCATCGCTGACGCTACTGCAGCAGAAGCAACCAGGAAGTCAGTTGCATGAATGCGTCGCACCCAAGCCCCGCTCCGCCAACTCACCGGCGAAATCTTGCCTCACCTGGAGAGACAGGCAATGACAGCCCACAATGAGGACCTTGAATCATCATCAGAAAGTGATGAAGAAGAGGTCAACCGGCTCCGGTCTGAACGAGACCAACGCCATCAACGTAACCAGAGAGCACAGTACCAATGCACTGGTTGTGGGGCAAACCACCCACGATCAGACTGCAAATTCCTCGACGCGCTCTGCCATGTGTGCAGGAAAAGAGGTCACATCGGAAGAGTTTGTAGAAGCCAGCAAGGATCCAAAACCCCCTCAGAGGGGGACCAACTACCGCAAGCCCACAGGAAGTCATCCTGTGAATCGAGAAAACTTAACCCACCAATGGAACAACCATTCCTACAGAAACAAACCACTAGCCCAATCAACAAAGTGGGAAGAGGCACACCAAACCTTTACGATCGGTCATGCCTCATCATTAGATGCTAAGAAGATCCGGGTGAAGGTCGCCATCAAAAACCAGCCCTGCATGATGGAAGTTGATTCAGGATCGTCCCTCTCGATGGTTTCCTGGAAGACCCTTAAACAATTAATCCCCACCATCCAGTGGCAAGACCTCAGATTCCAAAGAATCATACTTAAGAACTATCAGGGAAATCGAATTCCAGTCGTTGGATCCAGCAAAGTCCGTGTCTCATTTAAAAATCGTACTGCATCCCTACCACTAACCGTAGTCGACAGGGATCAGCCTAGTTTGTTAGACCTCCAATGGTTCGCCCCACTTGGAATTGAAGTAGCCGGCATTCACTGAACCAACAGCGACAACTGGGAAGAAGCCATCATCCGGGAGTTCCAGGATGTTTTTACAGAGAAATTAGGTGAGTACAAGGGGACCCTGATATCATTTAATCTTAACCCCAAAGTAGCTCCCATCCGCCTTAAGCCTCGTCGAGTTCCATTTGCCCTTAAACCAAAGATTGATGAGCAGCTTGATAAATTAATAGCCCAGGGTGTGTTAGAACCAACCGACCACGCTCCCTGGGAAACCCCAATCATAACACCCATCAAGCCAGATGGATCATTAAGAATTTGTGGGGACTACTTCGCCGGGTCATCCTGCGGCCAATGGAAGAGCCGAGCTCATGGTACAATTCGTCAAAAAAACCCTACATAAAATCGACTATGGCGATATTGAAGATAAGATTAACTGGATACTCCTTCTTTAACACATCACTCCGCACAGCGTCACCAACAAGACTCTGGCCGAATTGTTAATGGGACGGAAACTCCGCTCCCACCTTGACCGACTACACCCATCGTACAAACCAGAAAAACCACATGGATCCAGTGGGAAATGCTGCGAATTCTAGATAGGGGACTTAGTCTTCGTGAGAAACTTTTCTGGCGATCCTTTGTGGGTCGAGGCAACTGTAATCCAAGTCACAGGACCCAGGTCGTACCGAGTAAAAAGTCGCGACGGAAGAATATGGAAGCGCCATATTGATCAGCTGCGTTCAAGGCTGCAACCTCGTTTCTGCAACTCTGGTAACTTCCAAACTGAGGGGGGAGGAGATGCCGAGGAGACCGAATTTGAAATGGCAGAAAACACGAGTGGAAGAAGTGACCATTCGGAAGGATCAGAGAGGGTGGTGGACTTGCCTCAAAGAGACACCTCGTCAGAAGCAAGCCCAGAAAGGCTATAGGACAACGAGGACATTAGCGGCACCAGGTTTTTAAATGAAGGACCGGAGGCACCCTTCTCGCCAGAAAACATCCCGCCCAAACAAGATTATAAACAAGTACCAGGGGGACAGCGAAAATCCAACAGACAATCTGAACAACCTGCCTGTCACCGCACCCCTTAAACGGAACCCGGGGGGAAGGGGTGTTGTGAATTAATAAAAGTGCTTAAATAAAGATTATTAAAAACCTTTAGAAAAGTGCAGGGTTCTGGCCCTGATTGGCTGATAATAGCGACATCTGATTGGTCCGTTCAGGAGAATCTGATTGGCTATTAAAGGGCCTCTTTCATTGGTTAGGGGAACTAATGCTTCCCGTTTCTGATTGGTTATTTGATCAGCAGCTTGCCTATAAAAAGGGCTATTGCTGCCATAAGCTTTTGCTGTTCCACAATGTTAAATAAAGAGTTGAAGTTCACTGTTCATCATCTCGTCTCCAATCCTTGTGCCCATGCGCAGAACTTAACAAATCCTAAATTTCATTAACAGAGGGATACAATCAAGATCAAGTGAGGTACTAATACCACTCTATAAAACCTTAGTAAGACCACACCTAGAGTACTGCATCCATTTTTGGTCACTACATTATAAAAAAGATGTTGAGACTCTGGAAAAAATACAGAGAAGAGCAACCAGGATGATTAGGGGACTGGAGACTAAAACACATGAAGAATGTTTACAGGAACTGGGCATGGATAGTTGAGTGAAGATAAGGACCAGGGAAGACATGAGAGCATCTTCCAATATGTGAGGGGCTGCCACAGAGAGGAAGAGGGGTCAAACTATTTTCTAAAGCATTTGAAGGCCAGACAAGGAATAATGGATTGAAACTGAACAAGGAGAGATTCAATCTGGAAACAAGGAGAAACTTTCTGACAGTGAGAACAATCTACCCATGGAACAGAAGTTGCCTTCAGAAGTTGTAGGAGCTTCATCATTTGAGACTTTCAAGAAGAGATTGGACTCCCATCTGTTAGAAATGGTGTAGGGTGTCCTGTTTGTACAGCGGGTTGAACTAGATGACCTACAATGTCCCTTCCAACTCTGATTATCTGAATCTGAATTCTTCTCCTGACCATTTGCTCTCCAAACCAGGAACACATCCTGATTGGATGTTCTATGTAGGTTAGGGAATCCTAGTTTTGAGTCCCCCATCTGGGTATGAGCCCCCTTAAAATCATAACAACGAACTGTGGAATTGTTTGGATTATGAACGAGGGCTGCACAGTGGAATGATTGGTGTCAGCAACCTGTGGCTCTGGAGCTGCATGCATGTCTTTCGGCCCTCTGCTCTGGCTCCCTGTTGGCTTATCTCACCATTGGTCGGCCCCACCCTTCCCCTCGCAGACACTCCTTGCCTGGCCTGTTTTCTTTGGGAAATGGGTCCAAATGGCTCTTTGAGCATTTCAGGTTGCAGACCCCTGGTGTAGGGGATGTCCAGGCTGAGTCCGAGGGAGGAGTCAAATGCACCATCAATCTGCAATCCCTGCATGTCCACAAGACATCTAAGTCCATCCAACCTCGAATTCCTTTTAACTCTTATCTACCACCAATTTGCTTTGATTGTTGGTACGGATAGTCCTTGTCTTACAACCACAATTGAGCCCAACATGTATGGTGAGACATTAATTGAGTTTTGTCCCTTTTTATGACATTTCCTGCCATAGTTGTTGTGTGAATCATTGGAGGTGTTATGCTAGTAGCAATATTTTAATGAAAAGGAGGAGTAGCGGGTAACATGATATCAGTGTTCCAATAACTCAGGGGCTGCCACAAAGAAGAGGGAGTCAAGATATTTTCCAATGCACCTGAAGTCAGGACAAGAAGCAATGGATGGAAACTGATCAAGGAGAGAAGCAACCTAGATCTAAGGAGAAATTTCCTGACCGTGAGAACAATTAACCAGTGGAACAGCTTGTGTCCAGAAGTTGTGAATGCTCCAACACTGGAAGAAGAGATTGGACAACCATTTATCTGAAGTGGTATATGGTTTCCTGCCCAAGGAGTGATTTGGACTAAAAGATCTTCAAGGACCCTTCCAATTCTGTAATTCTAGTTCTAATAATTCTAATTCAAACAGCACTTAGACTTATATACTGCTTCAAAGTGCTTTCCAGCCCCTCTCTAAGAAGTTTACAGAGTCAGATTCTTGCCCCCAACAATCTGAGTCCTCATTTTTTTTTAGTTTTAAGAAAATTTTATTAAATACAAAAAATTAAAATATACAAATACAAAAATAAGACATACAAATTGCACAAACAAACATCACAACGCATTCTATAGTGCAACCAATCTTGTTTTCCCTCTAGTACTATTTGATAGTGATTTAAATATTCTATCTAAATTATTGAGTGGCGGTTATTTTCTGTTCAGTGTAGAATACCTATATTAATAATATATATTATGTATTAATCTATTCTTACTCCTGGATTACAACTATATAATTTTATAATTAAATCATTTACTCCTCATGTTTACCCACCTCGGAAGGATGGAAGGCTAAGGTCAACCTTGAGCCTATCAGGATTGAACTGATGGCAGTCGGCAGTCAGCAAAGCTACCCTACCATGCTGCATTCTAACCACTGTGCCACCAAGGCTGTAATAACATAGTTGATAAGTGAATCTTAACTTAAGCTCGGCAGAAGGTCACAAAAGGGGATCACTTGATCCCAGGACACTGCAACCATCATTAACATGAGTCAGTTGACGAGCTTCTGAATTTTGATCACAGCAACCTGGAGATGCTCCAATAGTCGGAAGTTGGAAAATGGTCCTCAGTCGCTTTGATATAAATAGATAAAACAATAATCATATAATCATTAACTGTAAAACAAAATGGAGTTTGCATTGCTTCTAAAAATGCTTTTAAGTAGAAAAGAAAATAAGTTGTCTGTGTAATTGTTATAGGAAAAGCATTTAACAAAGCACAGAGCTAGGTATTAAACTACAAACAAGTAAGATGCCAACAGTAACCTCAAGTACAGAACTGTGAACATTGAAGGTGCTTTTAGGGGCTTTTAGGGGCAGGAAAAAGGGCAGGGAGAATATATTGAGTGCCTTTAATAATAGAAAATATTGTTTCTAAGAAAAAGGGGGCTTGAAGTGGGGAATAAGCTACATGAGTTGAACAGGAAAAAGGGGAGGGATAGGAAATGCTTGTGTAAGGAATAAAATGCCAAGCTATGCTTTGATCTGTGTTCACCTTTGATTGGACCCTTATTTGCCAATAAGATAATAAAACACTTTGCTGCTTTCAAGTTGTTGTCTCAGGTCATTCCATATGCGATGCTTGAACTGTTTAGTCCAGCTTTTTTTCAGGGCTGTTGTAATGTCGAACCATCTGGGTTTTCTGATTTTTGTGCTTGACAATTGGAAGCCTCAGTTACAAAGCAGAGCGGGGTCCTTTGAAAATACATTTTTTTAAATTGCCAAAAAGCTCAATGGTTAGATTCAGCCAGTTCACACCAGTTCAGGAGAACCGGTTGTTAAGTTTGGTGAACTGGTTGCTGGAAGAAATCATTAGGGTAGAGAACTGGTTGTTAAATTATTTGAATTCCACCACTGCAAAAGGTGGATCAGAATGTACTTGGTCTGAGTACTGGATTTCTATGAAATGCTCACTGCAATGTATTTCTTTAGTGCTCCCGAGTGGTGCAATGAAGCTATAGCAGCAGACAAGCAAATAAAACAGAAACATCTCCATGAAGTTAGCTTCTTTTATGCAATGGCAGAAGAAAAAGAGACGCTCAGATTTTACAGCCAACAGATCTGCCTTCAAACCAGAGAATTATAGGGCTGGAAGGAACCTTGGAGGTTTTGAATTAGAATTAGAATAACAGAGTTGGAAGGGACCTTGGAGGTCTTCTAGTCCAACCTAGGCAGGAAACCCTACACCACTTCAGACAAATGGTTATCCAACATCTTTCTAAAAACTTCCAGTGTTGGAGTATTTTCAACTTCTGGAGAAAAGCTGTTCCACTGGTTAATTGTTCTCACTGTCAAGAGATTTCTCCTTAGTTTTAGAGTTCAGGAGGCTGAGTAGGCCATGCCCACCATGGCTATCCTCCCTCCATCAACTGGACAGAGAACCCTTTCCTAAAATTTGTGAATCTCACCCCTAATCAGAAGTGAGTATTCTGTGAGAGTCTTGTGATACATCTTGTGATGGGGAGGTTACCATCAGGTCAGGGAGGTGAACTGCTGGTGGGGTTTGCATGAGATGGTTGTAGGTCAGTGCCCTCTCTAGTTGACTGTGCAGTTGATAGCAATAGCAAAAGCACTTAGACTTATATACCGCTTTACAGTGCTTTACAGCCCTCTCTAAAAGGGTTTACAGAATCAGCCTCTCGCCCCCAATAATCTGGGTCCTCATTTTACCCACATCGGAAGGATGGAAGGCCGAGTCAACCTTGAACCTGGTGGGATTTGAACTGCCAAATGACAAGTCATCCGATAGTTGGCAGAAGTAGCCTGCAGTACCGCACTCTAACCACTGCGCTGCCGTGACTCATGGTATGGATTCAGAGGGGCTCCGTAGGCTGGTTGTACATCAGTGGGTCTGTTGGTGGAATTGCTCGTGGAGAGCCAGGCTTCAATGAACCCACCAGCATGGCAGAGGGATAGTGTGGCTGACAATTTTTGTGTTGCTCCAATTGAGCTGATGCTGTTTGGTGTCAGTGTGGGTAGATAGAATAGAACAGAGCTGGAAGGGAACTTGGAGGTCTTCCAGTCCAGCCCCCTGTTCACGCAGGAGAACCTAGATGCAGCCTGATCTTCATCTGTCAGATTGCCCTGTGCATGGCATATTTTCAGGAGCCTTAAACAGCTGTTCCAGATGTGCAGGGCAGATCAACAAATCCCAGATTGGCTCATGCGAAACTTCCCTCCAAGTTTGCCTTGTGAAACAACAACAAACTCAACAGTTATTTGAGTGCAGGGAAGCTAACAGACCTCAAAGAGTCCCCTTGAGGGAAACTTCCTCTTAGCGAGGGAATAAATTTTTAATTTCCCTTTAATTTCTCTTTCTCCCTTGTTTCTTTGGACAGAGCTGGATGCCTGGTTGTTGGCAGAGATGACCCAAAAATGAAATCCAAGGAGCCAAAAATTCAGAGAAAGGTGGAATTTAATCTTTTTCAGCTGCATTGCAGAGCAAAGCTCCCATGTGTGGGTGGTTGGGCACCTGCAGGTGCTGAATTTATATTTACCCAGCCTTTTTTCCTCCTTCTTTTCTTGTTTTGCCAGTATGGGACTTGGCAAAATCTGATTTTTCCCCTCCCAAAAAATACATCATTGCTTGGAAAAGCTGCATGAAGATTTTTCAGCAGAGCCAACCAAGGAGTTTCAATTTGGCCTACAAGTTGAAATTTGACTTCAAGGCATTTATTGCCTCCTTGATATTCAAGCACAGCTCAGGTTTTAATGCATTACAGGAAGCCTTTGACTTTGGTTCATTTAGTGACCCCAATCGGAATGGAGTGGGAAGGGACCTTGGAGGTCTTCTAGTCCAACCCCCTGCTAGGCAGGTAGTCCTCAACTTATGACCACTGTTGAGCCCAGAACCTATGTTGCTAGGTGAGAAATTTGTTAAGGGAGTTTGGCCTCGTTTTACGACTTTCCTAGGCACGTTCGTTAAGCGAATCACTGCAACTGTTAAATGAGTAACACTGTTGCTAAGTGAATCTGGTTTCCCCGTGGACTTTGGCCATCAGAAGTTTGCAAAAGAGGATTACTTGATCCCGGGGCTTTGCAACTGCGGTAAATGTGAGAAAGTGTTGAGCATCTGAGTATAAATCATGTGTACCTGGGGAGGCTGCGATGATCGTAAGTGCGAAAAACGGTCATAAATCAATTTTTTTCAGTGCCATTGTAACTTTGAATGGTCACTAAGGAACTGTTGTAAGTCAAGGACTGCCTGTATAGATGACAGTTCATTGTGAACAACAGTCCTGGAAAAAAATAGCTTGTGACTTTCTCACACTTGCGACCATTTTTTCACACTTGCGACTGTGGCAGCATCCCTGTGGTCATGAGATCAAAACTCAGACACTTGGCAAATGACTCATATTTATGATGTGTCCCTGGATCATGTCATCCCCTTCTGACAAGCAAAGTCAATGGGGAAAGCCAGATTTGCTTAACAACCATGTGATTCACTGAATGACTGCAGTGATGTACTCAACAACGGTGGCAAGAAAGATCGCAAAATGAGGCAAAATTCCCTTAACAACTGTCTCACTTAGCAATAGAAAAGTGGGACTCATAAGTCAAGGACCACTTATACCCAATTTTATTTTTAAAAGTATATAATATAATGCAGTGGTCTCCAACTTTTATGGTCCCAGGGACCGATTTCATGGAAAACAATATTTCCACGGATTGGGGTGAGTGAGTAGAATGGCTTCATGTATTAGCTAGTTTTGTGGCCCTTCGCCCAGCAGCTCCTCCAGCAGCCAAATAAGTGGAAAAGGAGGCGTGGTAGTCAGGGTGAGCATCAAGACAACCTGAGAGCTCCAGGAGGAAGAGGGAATAAAGCTGGCAGAGAGAGAGAAAGAGAGAAAGAGAAAGAAAAAGAGAGCCTGGGCCATCCATCAGCCCTCAGATGGAGAGTCAACTGCCCCCAGGTCTGGAGGTGGCTGATGAGGAAGAGGAGGAACAGCTGGGTCCAATGCCTGAAGCACAGAAGGCAGAGGAGAGGAGAGCAGTGGAAATCTATGGGCCGGTCCTTGGGACAAAAGAGCCACCATTGCTAGCAAAGCCCCCAGCCTAGCTCTGGGGATCAAAGGCAGGGGACAGAGATGAATAGGTATGGCAGACAACTATTCATCTTCCGGCTGGACAGACTTGTTAGCCTGCATTGAGAGAGAAGCTTTTTGCCAGGGTTGCCGGCACCCCTAATAAAGGAATCTTTGAGTTCACGTCAGATGGTTTGTCATGTTTCGGGAGCTGGGTCAGAACATCTAGATCCCATACACCTGCAGATGAACGTTCAGTTGCTTCCATGGCCTGATTCGTGACAGGCTGTAACCTGGTACTGGAATGCAGTTCCATGAACTCCTGATATAATGACAATATTATGGTAGTAGGACAGCCTGCATACATCATATCTACATTCATCTAGAACATGCAGTTCAGGGCTATAGAAATTCCAGAATGATTTGGAAAAATTACTTTGGGGTCAGTGGGAACAAGAGACAATGTTTCATTAAAGCAACTGTATCTTTTTCAGACTTCTGGAGGGAAAAAAAATCCTCACAACGCAGCTGCTTTAATGAGATGAATCATGAAAGAATCCAATGTTTTTTCAAACTGGCATGAAAGTCTTTCGTAGATAGATAGATAGATAGATAGATAGATAGATAGATAGATAGATAGATAGATAGATAGATAGATAGATATAGAAGATTGATTGATAGACAGATTAGATAGATAGAAGACAGATAAATAGACAGTTTAGATATAGATGATAGATAAATAAATTGAGAGAGAGAAGATAGATCAATAGACAGACTAGATAGATAGATGATAGATTGGTGATGATAGATAGAAGATAGATTGATAAAAGATAGATAGACATATATTAGATATAGATAATAGATAGGTGATAGTACATCGCTAGCTAGCTAGATTAGATAGATAGATGATAGAGAGGTGATGATAGATAGATAGAAGATAGATAAACAGATGAGATATAGATGTTAGATAGGTGATAGTAGATAGATAGAGATAGAAAATTGATAGATTACAGAGATGATAGAGAGGTGATGATAGATATAGACAGATTGATTAGATATAGATGATAGATAGGTGATAGTAGATAGAGCGAGATAGAAGATAAATTGATAGATAGATTAGATAGATGATAGGTGATGATAGATAGAGAGACAGATATAGGCAGATAGATAGATATAGACAGATAGATAGATAGACAGATAGAATTAGATATAGATGATAGATAGGTGATAGTAGATAGAGAGAGATAGAAGATAGATTGATAGATAGATGATAGATAGGTGATGATAGACAGACAGACAGACAGATAGATAGATAGAAGATAGAGATAGACAGACAGATAGATAGATAGATTAGATATAGATGATAGATAGGTGATAGTAGACAGACAGACAGTCCTGTAGCTAGATAGATGGATGAACATACACACATACATATATACATACATACAGGATAGATAATATTTCTCTGATGCCCTCACCTAGTCACCCAGATGTCCTCAGTTCTCACCTATTTCATACGAATTTCAGTTTTCTGTTTTAATCTTTCAAGCGTCCTCCACCTGCTGGATTAACCGATTTATATTTTTAACTACGGTGCCACTTGAAAGTTGAAAATCTCCCTCCTACTGTGGCTCTCCTGCTTCCTCTGATCTGGAACACCTTGAGCAATCAGGGCGGCCTTCCCACGGAGCTTTCCGTCTCTTGAGGATCCCAGATCTCAGAAAAATAGGGATCCGGAAAAAAACGATCTGCTGCAAAGGACGCTTGAAGAGATCTGCACCAACAGATTTGAAAAGGAGAGCCATTTCTCTCAGATTCTCCAGCCTCCTGTAACAAGAGCATCCTCATAAGGCATCCTAATGCAATATTAATACGGTTTCCTTTTTTCCCCTTAGATGTCTGGAGACCATTTATTAAGGCAGGAAGGAGAAAACCTATTAAGTATTTAAGGAAGGGAACATTTTTTTAAAATTTTGACCGCTGTTTTTCCTAAAGGAATCTTCTAAACAAAAAGCTCGTTTGCACCAAGAACGCAAGCAAAGCCGGTGGGGAGAGGGAATTAAGAGGTAATTGTCAAATGCTTTTCAGCCTTGAATAACAGATGATTCAGGGGGCGAATGCCTCTTTGCTTTTGCTTCATCTCTGTCAACTGGAATTGCCATTTTTTTGGGGGGGTCAGAACTAAAGGCTGGTGCTATTAAAGGCCAAACTTCTTTAGTTTCTTTTTCATTTTCTGGTGTACAAGACAACAATCACCCAGTCCCTTGGAACAGATATTCATTGCCAATGAAAGGGAATATTTGCTCCTGAACGGTGGGGTCCTTGGTGCTCTCCGAGCTTGGTGGTTTTCTTGAGATGTTTCACCACCAAACTAGGTAACATCATCAGATTTAATAGGGAGATCTGATGATATTAACTAGTTGGGTAATGAAACGTCTGCAAGTAAACAAGCAACCTCAGAGAGCACCAAGGACCACATAGTCCTCCCTCTCTCCTTCCTCCTCCCCCTCCCCCTCCTCCTCCCTTCTTCTTCTTCCCCCTCTACCCCTCCCCCTCTTTCTCCTCCTTTTCACAAACCCTACTCCCTTCTAGCAGTGATGATATTACTTAGTTGGGTGATGAAAAATTTGCAAGGAAACAGCCAAGCTCAGAGAGCACCCAGAGCTGTATCTTCCTCCTCCCCCCCTCCTCCTCCTCCCTTCCTCCTCTCCACAAACCCACTCCCTCCTAGCACTGATGATATTAAATAGTTGGGTACTGAAACGTCTGCAAGGAAACAACCAAACTCAGAGAGCACCAATGTGATGACCCGGAGCGTGGCACAAAAGCAACAGAGTCACAAAAGTAGGTAAAGTCCCTTTAATTCCTCCAACTTGGCCCCCAATGTCCAGTTATCATCGGCTGAAGAAAAAACTTTCCCAAGAACAGTTTATAAAGGGAAGAAATTCAGTCTGAACCCAAAGTACATATAAATTATAAATAAAAAACCAACACAAACCATGCTGCAGCAGTTAACGAGACAAGGCAGGATAAGGGATTGAAGACTTCAAAAGATAATGAAACACACACAGTTGGAAGGACACCGGAACCCAGATAGGACTTGACAAACAAAGATAAGGCACACTTTGTTTCCAGAAAGGTGCTGTGCGCAATCACCCTTTTTAAACCCTGTTTTCCCAGCTGCAGCTAATGAAGGGAATCAGGGCCCTTTTTTTCCCACATAACCCACGTGACTCACATTGCTCCCTTCTCCGTTGAGGAGGGGCTCTGACACGAGTCTGAGAGGTTGGAAGAATAAACCAGTGATGGACTCAGATTGGATACTGCAACATTACCCTGGGACACATATATTTACCTTCATTCTTTTTTTATTATGTGTTTATTTTATTTATTTTTAAAATTTATGGTGTTCATCTCACTCATGCAGTGCTCCAAGGAATGGGCTTTGCAGAGAGGAGCGGGAGGCAGAGCTAGATAACATCATCAGTTCTAGAAGAGAATGGGGCTTGTTTATATAGAAATGGTGTTCCAAGAGAGCATAAGGTTGTTTTTCAGGGGAGAAAGCTTGAGCATTATGACATCTGGTTACACATGTGAAGTCTTTTCCAATCAAAAGCCATCAGAGTCACTTTGTGGATGAGATTGCCGGCATGTAATGTAATGAGTACAACAAACCTACAAAGATCAATTCATGAATCATTAGCCAACCCAATGCAACAGGAAGCTTGTCCCTGGCTGAGGAAGTGGTACCCATGGCAAAGAAGACAGAGAATTCATTGTGACACAAAACTTTCACGCTGATTGCTGGAAAGCTGTCACACTTTTTGTCCTGCTTACAAATTCCTCTGCTGTTCGCACAAAGGGGAGCTTTGCTGCAAATGCAGGCCTTAACCTGGATCCTAAATCTGTCTCCAATATCCATTTCATCCCTTGCACCCAATCCAGATAATCTCCATCCTATTACAAACAATTTTTCAGGAAAGGGTTGACCTTTACACCTATTTACATTGCCTGGCTGCTGCACTAAAAGACCTCTAAGAAATTAACATACATTTTCAGCTACCTTCCATGCTCTTGGAGGCAGGAAATGTTGAAATATTTGTAGCAGCTGTGAGCCTGTAGGCCAGAGAAAGGAAAAAAAAAAACATCAAACCTCCACACCAAATCTTTCTGCATATCATCATTTGGCTGACATTTCACAGGTAACTAGGTAGAATGTCAGTCAACTTTATCGTGTTTTACTGGAGGCGTTGTGGAAGTAGAGTAATTCCACCAGAAAATGGTCCTTATGATGCCTTTCAATGTTTGGCTGAGAGCCTTTGTCAGTCAAAACCCACAACACATACAAGGAAGTCTCCCTTTTACATTGGGTGTCATTCTGATCCTTCTTGATGGCAACCAGAATAAAGTCTTCATCAAGATAGAGCTTCTTATCAGTTAGGACAGGAAAAACACGATACCTTTTCATTATTTCACTCCGTTGTCACTGCCGGAGAAGAACATGGGAAAAAGGAAAGTTTTCTACAGAGCATCTTCATAGAAAGATGCTTTTGTAGAAAATGTGAGAAAGTCATCTTGGAGAGGATATTACTCTTTATAGTCCCTCCAGAATCCTGATCGCTTTCTCATGGGCTCTGTTATCAAAAAACGGGCCAGAGGGTTGATGAATAGAATAGAATGGAGTGGAATGGAATGGAATGGAATAGAATAGAGTGGAATGGAATGGAACAGAACAGAACAGAACAGAACGGAACAGAACGGAACGGAATGGAATAGAATAGAATGGAACGGAATGGAGTAGAATAGAATAGAATAGAATAGAATAGAATAGAATAGAATAGAATGGAATGGAATAGAGTGGAATGGACTGGAACGGAATAGAATAGAATGGAACGGAACAGAACAGAACAGAACAGAATGAAATGGAACAGAACGGAACGGAAGGGAACAGAAGGGAATGGAATAGAATAGAATAGAATAGAATAGAATAGAATAGAATAGAATAGAATAGAATAGAATAGAATAGAATAGAATAGAATAGAATAGAATTCTTTATTGGTCAAGTGTGACTGGACACACAAGGAATTTGTCTTGGTGCAAATGCTCTCAGTGTACATAAAAGAAAAGATAGATTCGTCAAGAATCAGAAGGTACAACACTTAATAATAGTCATAGGGCACAATAAGCAATCAAATCATACTAGGAAACAGTCAGTAAAAATCATTGGATACAAGCAACAAAGTTACAGCCACACAGTCATAAGTGGGAAGAGATGGGTGAAAGGAAGGGAGGATTAATAGTAGTAGTAGTGTAATGCAGACTTAGTAAACAGTTTGATAATGTTGAAGGAATTATTTGTTTGGCAGAGTGATGGCGTTCAGGAAAAAACTGTCCTTGTGTCTAGTTGTTCTGAATGCCATCATTCTGCTAAACAAATAACTCCCTCAACACTGTCCAACTATTTACAAAGTCTGCACTACTATTACTATTAATTTTCTCATCACTCCTTATCATCCATCCCCTCCCATTTGTGACTGTATGACTGTAACTTTCTTGCTTCTATTCTTACAATTTATATTGACTGTTTCTTACTATGATTTGATTGCTTATTGTACCCTATGACAATCATTAAGTGTTGTACCTTATGATTCTTGACTCTTGACAAATGTATCTTTTCTTTTATGTACAGTGAGAGCATTTGCACCAAAACAAATTCCTTGTTTGTCCAATTACACTTGGCTACTAAAAAATTCTATCTATTCTATATATCTACTTTATAGAGCTTATTTAGCTTTATAGAGTGGTATTAGTACCTCACTTGATCTTGATTGTATCCAATGATTGTATCCAAAGATGTCCTCCAGGTGTGTAGAGATTACCAATGCATATTCCCAGAGATTATACATCTTCCAAATGTCAGCTGTAAAATAAGAAATGGGGATAAAAGAGAGAGACCAGTCTTATTTTGGATTCAAATGTGATGTTATTGAATTGAGCATGAATAAACCCTTAAAGAAAATTTCCTGCAGTTGTTTTTACATAGTTATTTCATTTCTGCTTGGGCTGGTTTGGCTTGAGGTAATGAGAGCATCAGCCATCATTCCACATGAAAAAGGAATCTGTGGCATGACTCTTCCTCCAGGCAAGTTTGTGATCATCTTTTCCTTCTACCAGCTGAGATAAACAACATTTACACAGTATTAGAAACAGACAATCAAATACAAGAAGGAAACAAGAGACCACAAAGCATCCCCGCCAGAAGCCAAAGTTCAGATAAGCAGGGATCAACACCAGACAAAAGTCAGGGAGAAAACAATACCCAGATCAAGGAACTATCAAGGGAAGCTGCTGTATAGAGAGCAAACTGTTCCGAACTAGCAGGCTCGTAATCCTGCAAACCTGATTGGCCATCAACAGCAGGCTCATAATCAAGCAATCCTGATTGGTCCGTCAACAGCGGGTCGTGATTGGTCATTCCAGACTGATCCGATTGGCTAGTTAACGGGCTGCCACGATTGGACGCTCCAAGCGCGGCAAGCTTGAATCATTGTCATTGGACGCTTTGGCAGCAGCCAGTTCTATAAAAGGAGCTGCTGTTGCCAGGCTCATTGTTTTGTTCTGAAGTCACTAATAAAGAGTTGAAGTTATTATCCAATGTCTCGTCTCCGTTATTATGCTCGTCCTCCAAGATATTACACAAACCTCACACCAACTGGGTCATGAAATGTCTGCAAGTAAACAACATAGCTCAGAGAGCACCAAGGACTTGACATGGGTCATAATTGTCCAAGATATCCAGGTTGGTCAATGATTTCTTGAGGGAGGAAGTGCAATTATTTAAATAAATTTGCTTATATAATTTAGAATAGAACAGAATAGAATTCTGTGCTTTCAAACCAGAGATTTATAGGGCTGGAAGGAACCTTGGAAGTTTTGAATTAGAATTAGAATAACAGAGTTGGAAGGAATCCTGGAGGTCTTCTAGTCCAATCCCCTGCCTAGGCAGGAAATTCTACACCACTTCAGACAAATGGTTATCCAACATCTTTTTAAAAACTTCCAGTGTTGGAGCATTCACAACTTCTGGATGCAAGTTATTCCACTAGTTAATTGTTCTGTCAGGAAATTTTTCCTTAGTTCTAAGTTGTTTCTCTCCTTGATTAGTTTCCATCCATTGCTTCTTGTCCTGCCCTCAGGTGCTTTGGAGAATAACTTGACTCCCTCTTCTTTGTGGCAGCCCCTGAGAGATTGGAACACTACTATCACATCTCCCCTAGTCCTTCTTTTCATTAAACTTAGATGTACCCAATTCCTGCAACTGTTCTTCATATGTTTTAGCCTCCAGTCCCCTAATCATCTTTGTTGTCTTCTCTGCACTCTTTCTGGAGTCTCAACAACTCTCTTACATTGTGGTGACCAAAACTGGATGCAGGATTCCAAGTGTGGCCTTGCCAAGGCATTATAAAGTGGTATTAACACTTCACGTGATCTTGATTCTGTTTATGCAGCCTAGAACTGTGTTGATTTATAGGGTGCCACGCTTCCAGTGACTCAGCATGTCTACAGTTAAAAAGTAAACAAAAAGAGATATAAAAAAAGACATTGAGATTCTAAAAAGAGTGCAGAGAAGAGCAACAAAGGTGATTAGGGACTAAAGTGTAAAACATATGAACTGTTTCAGGAACTGGGCATGTCTATAACAGAGAGAAAGACTAGGGGTGACATAATAACAGGGTTCCAATATTTGAGGGGCCAACTTAGTTTCCAAAGCACCTCAAGACAGAACAAGAAGCAAAGGATGGAAACTAAACAAGGAGAGAAACAACCTAGAATTAAGGAGAAATTTCCTGTCAATGAGATCAACAATCAACCAGTGGAATAGGTTGCCTTCAGAAGTTGTGGGTGCTCCAACACTGCAGGTTTTCAAGAACAAATTGAACAACAATTTGTCTGAAATGATGTAGTTTCCTACTTGAACAGAGGGTTGGACTAAATACCCACCAATGTCCCTTCCAAAATTTCCTGTCAACGCGAACGATTAATCAGTGGAATGGCTTGCCTCCAGAAGTTGTGTGCACTCCATCATTGGAAACCCAATGATGCTTTTCTTCAAGAGGCAATTGGACTTTGTTTTTCCTTGAAGACATTTTGCTTCTCCTCCAAGAAGCTTCTTCAGTTCATTCTTGGTGTTTTCTTTAAAGATGTTTTGCTTCTGAAGAACTAAAGAAGCTTCTTGGAGGAGAAGCTAAATGACTTCAAGGAAAAACAAGGTCCAGTTGCCCTTTGAAAAAGCACCTTTGGGACAACCTTGATTTGGATGATTGAGAGTCACTGTTATGTCCTGGGCATGGGCGCAAGGAACGGAGATGAGACATCGAACGGTGACTTCAACTCTTTATTAACAAGAAAGAACAGAGCAAAATACTTGGGCGGTAGCAGATCTTTTATAGAGCTGGCTGCCGTCAAAACAACCAATTAATTAGGTTTACCGCTTTCACAAACGTCCAATCAGGGGGCCCTGTTAACAGCCAATCAGACTGGCCACAGACGACCAATCATGACTCGCTATTTATGGGCCAATGAGAAGTGCAGGATTACAAGCCTGCTGTAGAGTAAAGTTGTTGAGGGTTGTATTGCTGTGTTGGCTTAGTCCATAACATCCCTGCCCGCTAGGTTCCGTCTGAGGGGTGGGGTGACGTATTCTTGTAAATAGGCAGGTCGCTTCACCTGTCTGCTTGACCTGCGCTGTTCCACCGGTTTCTGTTCTGGTTCTGGTTCCGGTGGGCTGCTAGTTGGGTTGGATGGCGAAGTTTGTGGCCCTGGGCTGCTTTCCCTGCTTACACCAGTGCTGTCTTCCGGGTTCCCTGGATCCGCTTCCATCGCAGTGCTGTCACATGGCGAGGCCGTTCTCTGGCTCAGTTCTCCTTCGGATGGTGAGTATCCCCTGGTTGGTTGTGTGGGCTGTTGGGTTTCGATTATCATTTCTTCTTCGGCCTCCTCAATGTTCCTCCCCACCCCAGCTAGAGGTTCCGGTGCTAATCTGGAACGGAGTTGGTCTATGTGGCATTTCTACATCTTGCCGTCTGCAGTTTGTAGGTGATAGGATCGGGGTCCCGTAAGTTGCGTTATTGTCACGGGGACCCACAATGGGTCGCCCGAGAAGTTGTTCGCAAACACGAGGTCACCTTCCTGGAATACCCGACACTTGCTGCTGGATCCCAGGGGTTGTTCCGGGGTGTAATTTGGGTGGAGGCGATCGAGATGCGAGCCAAGTTTCCAGCCCATCAGGAGTTCAGCTGGGGTTTTGTTTGTGGTGCTGTTTGCGGTTATGTGCTGGAGAAGAAGCATCCGGTTTATTTTGTCATCAATGTCGCCATGATCCATTTTGTGCAAGGTCTGTTTTACAAATTGAAACATTCGCTCAGCCCTACCATTGGCCGCAGGGTGAGCTGGCAATGTTAAAGCATGGCGGATGCCCCAATCTGCCAGGTATTGTTCGAATGGCAGGGCAGTGAATTGGGGGCCATTATTGGAGACCAGGACATCTGGAAGTCCGTGGGTAGCAAATAGTTTATTCAGTTTTTCAGTGACTGCGTCTGTGGTGGTGCTTTTCATCTTGTGGACTTCGAGCCAGTTTGAATAGGCATCCACTGTTAGGAGGAAAGTGTGTCCTCTTGTGGGTCCCACAAAATTGATGTGGATACGGGACCAAGGACCTCAAGGCGTTTCCCACTGAGTTGGGGGAGTCTTTGGAGGAGTGGAGTGAGTCTCCTGGCATTTGCTGCATTTTGCTACCCAGGCCTCTATCTGTTTATCTAAGCCAGGCCACCATGCGTAACTCCTGGCTAATGCCTGGATGTCCATCATGCAGCATTTTCAATACCCTAGATTGCAATTTTTCCGGGACTATGACTCTGTCTCCCCACACTATGCAGCCTTTCTGGGAGAATAGTTCTGTTTGACGATTCCTAAATGGCTTGAACGTGTCATTGATTGCGCTGACCGGCCAACCCCGTTCTACCCAGCTGAGGACTTGTGCCAAAACAGGGTCCTTTTTTGTCTCTTAGGTGATGTCTCGAGCAGTCAGTGGTGGCGATTTGAGGGTTTCGATTTGCAATACGGCTAAGGTTGGAGCAGGGTCCTCTATAATGTCTGCTAGTGGAGAGGGCTCAAAGCGTCAGCGTGGGGAATGGTTTTCCCCGGGCGGTGTTGCAATTGGTAATCGTAGGCGGCTAAAAATTCTGACCAACATGTCATTCTTGGTGATAAGATATGGGGAGTTGGTTTGTTTCCCACCAAAATACCAAGTAGCGGCTTGTGGTCTGTAATTATGGTAAAGGGTCTCCCATATACATATTCATGGAAATGTTTAATTGCGGATACAATAGCGAGAACCTCTTTATCAAGTTGACTATAGTTCCTTTCGGTTTTAGACAAAGTTCTTGAAAAGAACGCAATCGGTGCCTCATTTCCATTTGGTAGGACATGGCTTAAGATGGCCCCCACTCCAAATGGTGAGGCATCACAGGTAACCGTCAAAGGTAGAGTCTCGTTATATTGCATTAATACAGCATCGGAGGTTAAGAGGTCTTTTATCTCTTGGAACGCTTTCTCTTCACACCGTCCCCAGACCCAGGAAGCCTCTTTATCGAGAAGTCTATGTAGGGGCTCGGCTACGGTTGCCTTCTGGGGCAAGAAAATGTTATAAAAGTTAATGAGTCCCAGGAAGGCTTGAAGGTCTGTATTATTCCTAGGTCTCGGGGCTTTTTTGATTGCGGTTAGTTTTTTTTTGGTGGGGTGGATTCCCTGTCTGTCGAGAAGGTACCCCAGGAACTCCACTCTCTCCATACAAAGTTGACACTTGTCCCTTTTTACCTTCAGACCAGCGTCTTTGAATTTCTGAAGAACTTTTCTGAGTCATTGTATTAGTAACTCTTTAGTGGGGGCAGCTATTAGGACGTCGTCTAAATAAGGCACGACACCTTTTATGCCTTGTAATAGTCTCTCCATTAAACTTTGGAAAATGCCCGGCACCACGCTTACTCCGAATTGGAGTCTATTGCACTTGAAAGCGCCTCTATGTGTAACTATTGTCTGGGTTTCTGCAGTTGCTGCGTCTACAGGTAGTTTCTGGTACGCCTGAGCTAAGTCCAATTTCGCAAATATTTTTCCGCCACCCAGGGAATTAAGAAGGTGTTGAACCACTGGTACTGGGTAAGCGCTCTGTTGAAAAGCATGATTTAGGGTGGCCCGGTAATCCCCACAAATTCTTAATGAACCATCTGGCTTCATGGATGTTACTGTCGGGGTTTCCCAGCGGGCGTGGTCAATTGGTTCCAATACGCCCTGGGCTATCAGTTTATCTAGCTGCTCGTCGATCTTTGGCTTGAGGGCAAAAGGCGCCCAACGAGGCCTAAGCCAAATGGGAGCTACATCGGGGCTGAGATTAAATGATATAGGGGTCCCCTTGTACTTGCCTAATATTCCTGTGTACATGTCCTGGAATTCCTGGATGAGAGCCTCTTCCCAGTCATTGCTTATGGTTTGGTGTATGCCAGCTAGTTCAATCCCGAGTGGGGCGAACCACTGTAACCCTAACAAGCTGGGTTGTTCACGATCGACGACAGTCAGAGGAAGCGTTGCTGTGCGATCCTTAAAGGATACTTGGATGTTGCTGGAACCGACAACTGGAATTCTGTTTCCCTGGTAGTCTTTCAGGATGATTCGTTGCGTGCTGAGGTCCTGGTGGCAGATGGCAGGGATCAGCTGTTTGAGGGTTTCCAGGATACCATCGATAGGGATGATCCCGAATCGACTTCCATCACACACGGTCGATTCTCAATAGTCACCCTTATGCAGATCTTTCTTGTATCGAACGATGAAGTGTGGCCGATAATAATGGTTTGGTGGGCCTTTTCTCGTCTCATTGAAGAGGCAGGTGTTTGGTTTCTGTAGTAGTAGTGGTTGTTCCATTGGTGGTTCAGACGGTCCTGGTTCTCAGGAGGTTTGCCTATCTCCCGACGGAGGTTGTTCTCCCTTCGGTTGGGGCTGGACTCTCGTCTGCTTCTGCAGACCTTCGCGATGTGGCCTTTTTTTCCGCAGGTACAGCAGAGTGCGTCGAGGAATTTGCAGTCTGATCGCAGGTGGTTTGCCCCGCAGCCAGCACATAGGCGCGGACGTCTCTGGTTCCTTTGCTCTCGTTCCGAACAGAGAGGGTTGACCTCCTCTTCCTCACTGTCTGAGGATGACTCGTGGTCTTCGTGGTGGGTAGTGGTAGTGTGCTTCTCAGTGGCAAGTGGGCTCTCATTGGCGAGGTGGCAAAGTGGGTGTGTTCGCTCGGCGCATTCGAGCGGCTGACTTCATGGTTGCTTCTGCGGCAGTAGCGTCAGCGATGACATCTGTAAGGCTGATGTTGCCTTTCGCCATCAGCTTACTCTGCACATGTGGTGCATTTAATCCCAGAACTATGCGGTCTCTTAGGGCTTCCTCTAAGTTTGCAAAACCACAAAGAGCCTCCTAGGTTCCAGAGGTCGGCTATGAAATTTCCAACGCTCTCGTCCTTCCGTTGGTCCCTCTGGTAAAATGTGGGTCTTCGTATCAGTGTAGGTGCTGCGGGTGCATAATGGGCCCGGAGGATTGGGGTGAGGGTATCCCAATCCATGGTCTTCACTTCCGCTGGTTTTGCTAGTGCTTTAGCCATTTTTGAAAACGGCAGGGCCGCAATGAGTCAGGAACACCGCTCATTTCTTGCCAGGCATAGCATCTTTTAAATTGTTGGTCTCCAGGAACATCTGGAAGTGATCTATATACGAGTCCCAGTCTTCGGTTGCTGGGTCGAATGGAGCGGGTGGTATGGCGCCGCTGGTCATCTTGCCGTTTGTTGCGTGCACTCTTTCGCCACGTGCTCTGTCTTGTTTGATGTGTTCTTAGTCAGCTCTATCGTCTCCGCATCCCATCCTCGTTGCCAGTGTTATGTCCTGGGTATGGGCGCAAGGAACGGAGACTAGACATCAAATGGTGACTTCAACTCTTTATTAACAAAAAAGAACAGAGCAAAATACTTGGGCGGCAGCAGCTCTTTTATAGAGCTGGCTGCCGTCAAAACAACCAATAAATTAAGTTTACCGCTTTCATAAGCGTCCAATCAGGGGGCCCTGTTAACAGCCAATCAGACTGGCCATAGATGACCAATCACGACTCGCTATTTACAGGCCAATGAGAAGTGCAGGATTACAAGCCTGCTGTAGAGTAAAGTTGTTGAGGGTTGTATCGCTGTGTTGGCTTAGTCCATAACAGTCACCATAGGCATTCATCACTGAAGGTTTTAAAGAAGAGATTAAACAGCCATTTGTCTGGAATGGCATGGAGTCTCCTGCTAGCCTTTCTCTTTGTTGGACTAGAGCAGGGGTCTCCAACCTTGGCTCCTGGAAGCCTGGCGGACTTCAACTCCCAGAGTTCCACAGCCAGCTGGCTGTGGAATTCTGGGAGTTGAAGTCCGCCAGGCTTCCAGGAGCCAAGGTTGGAGACCCCTGGACTAGACATAACTACCTCTCTCAATCCTTCATCATATAGTTTAGCCTCCAGTCTCCTTACCATCTGGGTTGCTCTTCTCTGCACATTTAAAATGATAGTCCAATCCTTGTTTGAAATTAGCCAAGCTGGTAGCCAGCAATTTTAATCTTCCTAATATTATTTTAATAGCTTTTACAAAAAAGTTTCTTTTCTTTTTTCTCTTTTTAAAACTTTAGTTACACTGAATATTTGCATGGGAATTGGATCCTGACAGATTTTGTAGAAAGGGAAACTCTGGAATCCAATTTACAAAGCATAATAATTACTTATTTCGAGCTCACGAGTGAGAAGGTATTTCCCGTTTCTATTTCTGCAACCTGAGCTACATGCAGAATAAGATTTTTATATTAGCAGCAGCAGAAATTCTGTGAAGTTACGGACATTTCTTCCTTGTTTTCCTTCCTTTTATAAAATGTAAGTCTTTTGTTTCTTTTTATTTTTGGCACTTTCCTTTCTCAGACATATCACTCAGGAAATATATATAGTAATTTATTACTGCCATATATTATTTTGAGGAATCAGGATGTATCTCATATTGGCAGATGGTGGAATGACCTGGAAATATTTAGATTAGGGGATTCTGAGGACTAATTGCTCTAGTGTAAAATAAAACGCAGTTCTACAAAATGCCACAGAAATTCAAGAAGGACAGTGTAAGAGATGAGTACAGACCATTTTAACACTGGAAAGCCACCTACCTCATTATAACCAATATTTATGGTCAGACATGAAACTAATGCTAATGCTGTCAATCAATCAGAACAGAGATGGAAGGGACCTTGGAGGTCTTCTAGTCCAACTCTCTGCTCAAGCAGGAGACATTTCAGACAACTGGTTGTCCAGTCTCTTCGTAAAATCCTCCAGTGGATGACACACCCACAACTTCTGAAGGCAAGTTGTTCTATTGGTTGATTATCCTCACTGTTAGAAAGTTTCTCCTTAATTCCAGGTTGCTCCTCCTCCTCCACTCCTCTGCAACTGT